>OX422214.1:475049111-475316611 GCA_949130495.1 Sambucus nigra | reverse complement strand
AAATCCATTTTAACTCCATTTTCGAAACCGTTTAAAATTCTCGCCTTTAAAAATAATAACCAATATATTTGATCAATAAAAATAATTTTATCTCAAAATTTATTTTTCCTCTTAATTTTGAAAATACCCCAAAAATTACGCGGGTTGTTACACTTCCCCACTAATAATGGAATTTCGCCCTCGAAATTCATCGAATACCTAACTCTAAAAAATCAGGCCACCAATCTCCAAAAATAATCTCGTCACCAAAAATAAATTCCTCACATCTAATCTAGATGCCTAACGCGAAACGATTCTCTAAAAATAATCTATCTCCAAAATACGTGCCACAAAAATGCAACAGACCCAAAACCCAAGACCCGAGGGTTATCATATACCTAAGCTCTGATACCATTCTGTAACATCCCGCCCGCCGGGGGAGAACAAACGGAGCACTACTGTCGATAAACTAAATCAATTCCACAAATAATAAGGTATAAAGCATCTAAAAAATCCCACAATACAAACGAGAAACCACTAATCTCAATCTTCAAATTAATACAACAATTCTCTCGAAATAATTACAACAAATTAACTATTTCGAAATAAAATAAATCTCCAATGCTTTATACATATAAATAAATACAATCTTCTCTTCTTGTATTAAAAATCTTCCCCCAGATAATCCACCCTAAAATCATCCTAACTCTTCACTTCCCTTGTGTTCCGAATGCGGTTACAACACTTGGGTACTCTCAATCACCCTAGGAGTCGAAATTTTAAATCCTCCTTATAATCGTTCCACTCCTTAACTTGTGGTGATAAAACTTTTAATGCTTTCTTACCACACAACCGGTTCCACTGGCCTTAAATCATAACTCCACTTTCAACTTATAGATATAATTACTTGCTCCTATTATGACCGAGGTACTAAACTCATGGACTAATGACCAAACATTTTCCTACTCCCAACCTTACGCTAAGTTTCATGCGTGGGATGTCTCGCAATGCAAAATTCAAATAAGGAACCCCCCCTGATACACTACTACCTAGCATTGTCGGTTATCAAAATCCGTTAGGCCCTTCGTCCATGGCATGTACCCCTTTATTATGTCTCTTGACAGAAAAGTTACATCTCTTCCCGTAATTACACTTAACAAAGAACATTTGTCAATTGCACTATCGTTTAGCATCGGCGGTAATCACATTCCATAAACCTCGAATGCATACCATCGAGATTCTCGAAATCCTGTTCCCAAACATATGGGTATAACTCTTAACTCTCACATCTCTAAAGGATAGATATATCAATGCGCTCTTCCTATCACTAAGTCCTGAGCGCTGAACATAACAATGAGTTAATTCTTTTCGCTCAATAGTAATCCCAATGCATACTGAATCATAACAGAAATTTCCCTACACACATCGGAATCGAATATCTCGACCCACTATCCCCTTCGAAGTTTCTGAAATAGAAAATATAAGTACGAGTCCGTCCCTCTCGCAGGTGAGACCTCGCCAGAACAAAACATGCTGCACATATGTAACCATTTCGATAGCCTTGCAATTACTACCCACTATCGTACTAACCATTACTATAAAGTTATAACCAAGATAATACCATACTCGTATATCGCACTACTAAAACGAGTAAGCTCAATAAAGCATATAACACTATTAATACACACGCTCATCCTCCTCGGATAGCACTAAAGATAATCCCGCTACACTAGAAAAAATATTCACATAATAATAATGTTTATAGTTATACGCATTAAACTTGCCTCACATGTTAATCTAGCAATGAATAAAATATATTGACTCGCTCGTGTCACATAAAACACGCCTCATCCTACGAGGATAGAACTCATACTTCTACCTTGCCAAATGCTTTGACTGTATAAACGATTTCCGGACGTAACACGCCTGTCCAAACCAGAACAACACTACTTTAATCGTTCTTCTTTACTAGGCACTATACTCTTGTACCCTATAATCGTTTCAGAAAAAAAATATTTGCGCGTGTGATTTCAGTCTCCACAAAATACCTCAACAAATAATCCACTCATCGCGTGTCATACTAACCATGTTAGGATTGTTATTCTCTCGGACTTTGGTAAACTCGACTTCTGATGGCTACCCCCGTTATTCCCTTAGCCTTGTAGGCCCCAAAGAATATGTTACTGACTACGCTAGTCGTTACTAAATCTACCATCGCTTGGCAAGAATTTAGCTATCTGAATCATTTAAATGGGTCCCCTGATGTGTATCCACACCCCCTTGTGGTGCTACACTACCACCGTTGTATCTCGTCTTATTCTTGACTAAATTCTTTGATTATTTTAGCTTCCTACACCAAGAAGCTTTATCATCTTCATTGATAAAGTACGATCTTGTCAACCCCTGAATCGACTGTCCAACAGAATTCCCTTTTCAAGTGTTATCAACTATTATTACGAGTCGAACTCCCACTTGGAGTTCTTTCCTCCATTTGTATCTACATCTTCCGATACAAGATTCGCTAACGGTTTAGACTCGTATTCACAAATGGACCTCTGTTAGGTCCTCCTGTGATGAGTTCAGAACAACATTCACTTCTTATCCTGAACATCTGATGAAGGAAGTTGCGGTCAAACTGTACCTAAGATTCTCCTATAGGCATAGCATTCCACTTCTAAAAGTAGTGGTTGGCTCCCACCATGATAACCTTGTTCCGACAAGCCTAAAAAATTTGTCTCGAAATTTTCGCTTTCAGTTAGCCACACTCCGTCCTATGTCCAAGCCTTTGGATACTTTACCTCCTTGGGATAACACACACAATTTTTGCATTTCTAGAATTTCCACTTACAGTTCTCTACAATGCTTTGTCTGACTTTTTTCCAATCGTACCATGTTGGGTGAGTCTACTCTCGCACCTCTTTCGACTATAGAAGCACTTGGAAATCCTAGGCTGCGTTCTAGCCGTCTTTATAGTCCTGGCTTCCCGTGCCATAATAGGGGTGACCTTAACTACGGTCATTATCCTCGAATATGTGTAATACCCCGTATTTTTGTGATATTTATTTATGGGATTAATTGAATTAAATGTGTATTAATTGGAAATTAATTCGGATTAAAATACTAGCGAGATGCGAGTTGGTATTTGAATATAATGTGCGTATATGATTATATATGAATATTGAAGTATGAAATTTGTCGTGAGATTGAAATACGACAATTTAGAAATCTTGTTGAGGCGCGTGTGACAGTCGCGTCATGGAATATAATTATGATAATTAAAAAGTGAATTTTATTTTTATTAAACGTATGGTCATTTTGAGTGCGCCAACGCGTCCGAAAGGGTTGAAATAGTCAGAAAACACTAGCCGGGGGTTTGGTTTGGGTCCCGGGGTATTTTTAGGCCATACCGGCAACCAAAAAGGGCAGTTTGGTAATTTTAGAATTTTGGGATTTTTGATTAACGAATTTTAGGAGTTTTAAATGGAAAATTAAAAGACCCACTAACCCATTACCATCCATTAACTGATTAGAGGGCTACGGGGGTTATTAGAATTAGACCCAAAAGTTCCTAAGACAAACCCTAGCCTCCATTGCCACCATTAGAGAAGAAAGCTTGTAGAGAGAGGAATTCTGCACAAAGAGAGAGAATCGTTCATCAAATCTACATCAAAATCAGAGTTATACATAAGGCAAGTGGTTTAATTTCGTTATTTTGCAAAGAAAGTTTCTTCCATGTGTAGGAATTGATAAAATCTTATTGTTCTTGGGAGTTAATGAAAAACCCATTTTAATTGGAAGTAAAAATTACATTTTGATGAGGAATCGCATGTAGACTTGTATTTAGATGATTATTCTGATGATATAATATCTTGGATGAAACAAAAATGGATTTAATTAGGCCTATTGATGATTTGTAAGTTTTAGGGTTCATGTTCATGTGATTTGGGATAAATGTTGGAGATTTGATAATTTGATGTAGTTTAGGGTGATTTAAACCCATATAAATGTTGTAATACTGTTGAAACATGTTTAGGAAGGATTAGATACCTTGAAACATTGTTGGAATGACATTTAGGTGAGATTAGAGGTGAAGAGAAAGTTGGAAAAACGAGTTAAGAAAAATCTGGGCTCGAAACTGGCCACTCGTTAGAAGACCTGCCCAGGTCGTTCGAACGAGCTCGTTCGAACGAGTTTCTAACGAGTTGACCTTTGACTTCTAACGAGGGTGAAGTTCGTTCGATGTTTCGTTCGAACGAAACCTCGTTTGAAAGCCCACTTCGTTCGAACGAACTCTCGTTCGAACAGCCTCGTTCGAACGAGACTTCGAACGAGTTGACAGTTTAGGCTTTTTAGCCTGTTTTGATCCCGAGTGTCCCGTAACCTTGTGTATATGTAGAGATAACCTTCCCTTAATGATTATTTGGTATATTTGGGATGTTTGGGATAAAATGAGGAGTCAAACCTAGAAGTGTAGTTTGAACCTTAGGGAAAATATGAAGTAGGACGTGAGTGTCTATTATGATGTGAGAACTATTGACGGCCTAATTTATTATATTAACCGGGAACATATAAATTGTGTAGTATTATATGTCGGTACAAGAATGAGGAGTGTACCACCAATAGATTATGGTGATTACTAAGATGTGCGCATACTTAGTATATGTATTGATTTTATGTGTATGACATACCTACCATACTTGCTATCACGGGAGGTTTGCGTTCGCTTAGGGCCCTCTAATCCTTGTGTTGCCCGGATTTAGACTGGTTACCTCGATGAACATAGGTCAGAGAAGGGCTTATTGGGATATTAATAAGTCTGCTGATCGTGGGAGCGCAGGTATGTGCGTGACCCATGTGATGTGACTGTGTTCGCCTCCATTGTTTGTGATGTTGTTATCTGAGAACGATTCCTGAGAGATTCAGAATGCGTGATCCTTATGTACGTGATGTACCGGGATGGATAGCAGAGTATGTGTGCACCGTAGCTTAGTCTCGGGGTGCTTGTATTGTATATTTATGATGTGAATAATATACACTTAATTAATGGGAACTTTCATATTGATATTGAGAATATAATTATGGTAATGTTGTGAGAAAACATAACGGGTTAACCGCTAGTGAACTGTATTACTAATTGAGAATCTGAGTTTAAGTAAAGTCCTCTATTTATTTGATAACGCTAGAATGTAATATGAGAATCGAGTAGTAAGGGGTAGAACTTATTACAGTTTGGTTGGTTATGTATGTCATGTAGATGGGTACGGTACGTTAGGAGTGCACATGTAGTCGAGAGGTGAGAATTTCATGTGAGTGCACGCCTAACATGTATTTTGCATTTAATGTTTTAATGTTATTAAAACACTTGCTGTTTTTAAAATGATTTCCACTTTCGGGCTCTGACCCATTTGCTTTCAAACCTATTTTTGTAAAAACCATTTTAGGTGCCCAGCCACGAGGACACCATGCTTAGGATCCTCATTCAGATGACGAGCTATAGCTGTTTGTGGAAGTTACAGGACTTTGCTTGTAGACGCTTCATTTATCTTGACTCCATATTCAGTATTTATCAGTTATAGGGCATGTCGCCCATTTTTTTAGAGGCATTTCATTTATTTCAGTTATTCAGACTTCGGGCATGTAATTAATTCAGGATTCAGACTTATGTTATTATTTCATTCGTGGGATTGTTGTGAGGAGTTTTCCTCCGGACTTATATTTATTTGTTGGTTATTTCATTACTTCGTTATGGTGAATGGATTATGTTGTTATTCCATTATTCTTTTATTGCATGTTAATTAGACTTAAATTAAAATTTGGCAACTTACTTTTTAAATACTAGGTGGTTAGTAATTATTAAAATGTTTTCGACAGTGATGCTATTAACTGAACCAACTTGGCATTTTGTATTGATTTAATAAAGGAGTAGCTACCCGGTATTTAATTAGTCGGGGTGTCACAGGTGGTATCAGAGCATCAGGTTCTAGTGTCCATTAGGATCTGTACGGCTTATTATGTTTCCGCTGTGCTTTCTTTGAAGTAGAGCCCTATATTTTAGGACTGTTGTATTCTTTTGTATATGCTACGTTCTTCAGCTATTTTAAGTTTATAACTGCGAACTTATAGACTTCGTTCTTATTTCAGATGCCTCCACGACGTGCACAACGGGTTCCCAGGAATGCAACGCCAGAACCACAGCCCGCACCAGTTCAGGGCACGATGAATGCCGCCGAGGTTGCAGCCATTGTGGCCCAGGCGGTAAATGCCGCACTAGCCGTAGTCCAGCAGGCACCAGCTCAGGTGCCAGTAGCCGCGCCGGTTCAGGCACATGCATTCCCGTCTGCTTGGGAACGTGTTCGTGATGCTTTCCAGAAAGCACACCCACCGGAGTTTGCAGGTAGCTCCGATGTTGTAGTTTCGAGTCAGTGGAGGAAGGATATTCAGCGGCACTTGAGGATGTACGAGTGCACTGAGGTTCAGAAGCAGATACTAGCTGCTTTTAAGCTAGTAGGGTCTGCACTGCAGTGGTGGGAGTCTATTACCACCGTGGAGGAGAGAGACACTCTCACTATTCAGGAGTTCTGGGTGCGGTTCGACCGCAAGTACTTTCCGTCAGCTGTTCATACGGAAATGAGGAGGAAGTTGATGATCCTTCGACAGGAGGGTAAGACTGTGGCCGAGTATGAGGCCGAATTCACTGATCTGTTAAACATGGTTCCGGATGATATACCGACGGAAGAGAAGAAAATACAGAAATTTACAGACGGGTTGACTTGGAGGATTCATCAGCATTTGTTGGGGAACCTATCGTTAGCCACTTATTCTGATGTGGTTAATGTTGCTTTGCTCCATTGTCAGGATCACCGCTTTCACATGGCTGAGGGCAAGCGATCGGGAGAGTCCAGCTATCAGGGCAGGACTAGAGGGAATGGTGCCAGTGGGGCACAATCGGTTCAGGTGCAGAGACAGGGTGACCAGGGTTCCCAGCAAGGGGATCATAAGAGGTTCAGGTCGGGAAATTTCAGGCACGGACATGGAGGTTTCCAGCAGGGCCATCAGGGTCCGAACGGCCATCACAACCAGCAGGGTCAGAATGGTCAACAACAATTTCAGCAGGGCCAGCAGGGCCAGTGGAGGAACGGTAACGGCCACCAGGGCCGGGGGCAGCAGGGACAAAGAGGGGGGAACTTCCCGGGGAAGTGTTTCGTTTGTGGCAAGACTGGCCATAAACGCCAGGACTGTCCTGATAGGGGCAGGGCCCCGCAGCAGTAGCAGGGTGCTCGACATGAGCCCCATAGGCCACTTTTTCCACCAGCTCTCCTAGCTCCAGCCCAGGTGCCAGCACTACCAGCCATTCCAGCAGTTCCTGTGCAGCAGGGGCAGTTATAGTATGGACGTGTCTATAACGTCCACCAGGCAGCAGCTCCACAGGCACCACCCGCGATTGAGGGTATGTTTCCTATCCATGGTACTATGGGTCGGGTTTTGTTTGATACGGGGGCAACACATTGCTTTATAGCTACACATTTTGCAAAAGCCTTAGGGTTGTTAGCCACAGCAGAGAGCACAGTGACGTGTTTAGACTCACCATTGGGGAGTGGGTCACTTATTTTCTTTATATGCCGGGGAGTGGGGGTAGAGATTGGTAGTCTGGTATTACCTGCAGATATGTTGGTATTAGATATGCATGTTCACGATGTGATTATCGGTATGGATTGACTCGCAGATTATAGAGCCATGCTTGATTGCTTCGGTGGGAGCATTATTTTTGCCATTCCGGGGCAAGAGATGTTTGTAGTGGCGATGCCTCGCCCAGAGGGAGGCTCGACCGCTCATTTGTATTACCTAGAGGAGGATACCTCTAAGGAGGTTGTGATTCCTTTAGATTCGATCCCAGTTGTCAGGGAGTATTCCGATGTGTTTCAGGAGATACCAGTCCTACCTCCCAGTCGAGAGATAGACTTTGTCATAGACTTATTACCAGATACGAGACCTATAGCACGCGCACCGTACCGTATGGCTCCAGCTGAGATGAGGGAGTTACGGGATCAGATTGAGCAGTTGTTGGGTCAGGGGTTTATTCGGAGGAGTACTTCGCCGTGGGGTGCCCCTGTGTTGTTCGTAAAGAAGAGAGATGGTTCACTGAGATTGTGTGTGGACTACCGAGAGTTGAATAAGGTCACGATACGGAATAAGTATCCGTTGCCTCGAATCGATGACTTATTCGACCAGTTGAGAGGAGCTTCTTTCTTCTCGAAGATTGATTTACGATCGGGATACCATCAGTTGCGTATCAGGGAAGAGGACGTCTCGAAGACTGCGTTCTTATCGAGATATGGTTCTTACGAGTTTCGGGTTATACCTTTTGGTTTGACCAATGCTCCAGCCGTGTTTATGTACTTGATGAATAGGGTGTTCAGGGATTTCCTAGATCAGTTTATCATTGTCTTCATTGATGATATTCTGGTTTACTCCCAGACAGAGGAGGAGCACGCCGAGCATTTGAGGCAAGTTTTGCAGACGCTACGTCAGAACGAGCTATATGCAAAATATGAGAAGTGCGGGTTTTGGCTGAAGGAGGTCCAGTTTTTGGGACACATTATTTCCGACCGGGGGATATCTGTTGATCCGGGGAAGGTATCCGCGGTGAGGGAGTGGGGACAGCCCACGACACCAATGGAAATCCGTAGTTTCTTGGGTCTAGCAGGATACTACAGGAGGTTTATTCGGGGATTTTCAAAGATAGCGGGTCCTTTGACACATCTGACTCGTAAGGGTGTGTCATTCATCTGAGTGATGCCTGTCAGTTGGCATTCGATGAGTTGAAGGATAAGTTGACCTCAGCACCTGTGTTAGCATTGCCGAGACCGGGAGTTGAGTATCTAGTCTACACCGATGCGTCCTTACAAGGACTTGGAGGTGTCTTGCAGCAGGAGAGTCAGGCCATAGCTTATGCTTCCCGTAAGCTAAAGCCTCACGAGAAGAATTACCCCACTCATGACTTGGAGTTGGCGGCAGTTGTATTTGCCCTTCGTATTTGGAGACACTACCTTTTGGGGGAAAAGTTTCGATTGTTCACGGACCACAAGTCCCTACAGTACTTATTCACGCAAAAGGAGTTGAATATGAGGCAGCGAAGGTGGCTTGAGTTTGTGAAGGACTATCAGTTTGATATCCAGTATCACCCGGGAAAGGCTAACGTGGTAGCAGACGCGTTGAGCCGTAGGCCAGCAGATGAGGTGGCAGGGGTGTGGAAGGCCAAGTGGAAGGAATTGGGACACCAGGATGCAGTGGCCCGATCGTTCATGTCTGTAATGACCGTTACACCGCAGATTGTCACGAAGGTGGTAAGGGCACAGGCTAATGACTCGTTCTGTCAGGAGCAGATAGTTCGATTACTAGCAGAGGGAGCCGAGTCCTATACCGTTAGCTCAGACGGGGGATTATGCTTCAATGGGAGATTGGTAGTTCCGGAAGGGGAGGAACTGCGACATGAGGTGATGGCAGAGTCGCATGGCTCACGGTTCGCGATACATCCTGGAGGGGACAAAATGTACCAAGACATGAGACGACAGTATTGGTGGAGCGGGATGAAGAGAGATATTGCCGTGTTTGTTTCAAAATGCGCCACTTGTCAGCTAGTAAAAGTGGATCATCAGAGACCGGCAGGACTGCTACAGCCATTGGAGGTCCCGATGTGGATGTGGGAGAGCATATCCATGGACTTTATCACGGGGTTGCCTACGTCACAGAGAGGTCACGACTCCATTTGGGTAATTGTGGACAGATTGACCAAAGTTGCTCATTTTCTACCCGTAAGGACAGACTACACTACGGGACAGTATGCCCAGCTCTTTATTTCTGAGATAGTGAGACTTCACGGTGTGCCCCTAAATATCGTGTCTGACCGAGATAAGATATTTGTTTCGCGGTTTTGGGAGAGTTTTCAGGAAGCCATGGGCACGGAATTGCGGTTGAGTACGACGTATCACCCGCAGACCGATGGGCAAACTGAGCGTACAAACCAGATGTTGGAGGACATACTACGTATGAGTATCATTGATTTCGGGGGTGGATGGAAGCAGTATCTTCCACTGGTGGAGTTTGCTTACAATAACTCCTACCAGTTCACCATTGGCATGGCTCCATTTGAGGCGTTGTACGGTAGACCTTGTCGTTCCCCAGCATGTTGGTTGGAGGTGGGGGATAACAAACTACTTGGGCCGAAAGTGATTCAGGATACTTCGACGAGGATAGAATTGATTCGGAGTCGCATTCGGGTAGCTCAGGATCGACAGAAGAGCTATGCTGATGCGAAAAGATTCTTCAGAGAGTTCCAAGTGGGGGACCGGGTTTTGCTCAGAGTATCTCCTATGAAGGGGATTATGCGTTTCGGGAAGAAAGGGAAGTTGGCACCGAGATATGTGGAACCATTTCCTATTATTGAGCGGATTGGACCTGTTGCGTATAGGCTTGGATTACCGGAGCATTTGCATCGGATTCACGATGTATTTCATATTTCCTCGCTAAGGAAATATCCTAGAGACGATTTGGCTCATTCTCACATTGCATTGGAAGACATCGATCTCCAGCCTGATAGCTCCTACGAGGAGGGGCCGATTGCTATTTTGGACCGAAGTGAGCGGAAGCTGCGGTCAAAGATAGTTCCGTTAGTGCGTGTTCAGTGGCGACATCATAATGTCGAGGAGTCCACATGGGAGCGCGAGGATGAGATGCGCGAACGTTATCCAGAGTTGTTCTTAACAGGTACTTTCTAGTTCCGAATTTCGGGACGAAATTCAGTTATTAGGGGGGGAGTATGTAATACCCCGTATTTTTGTGATATTTATTTATGGGATTAATTGAATTAAATGCGTATTAATTGGAAATTAATCCGGATTAAAATACTAGCGAGATGCGAGTTGGTATTTGAATATAATGTGCGTATATGATTATATATGAATATTGAAGTATGAAATTTGTCGTGAGATTGAAATACAACAACTTGGAAATCTTGTTGAGACGCGTGTGACAGTCGCGTCATGGAATATAATTATGATAATTAAAAAGTGAATTTTATTTCTATTAACGGTATGGTCGTTTTGAGTGCGCCAACGCGTTCGGAAGGGTCGAAATAGTCAGAAAACACTAGCCGGGGGTTTGGTTTGGGTCCCGAGGTATTTTTAGGCCATACCAGCAACCAAAAAGGGCAGTTTGGTAATTTTAGAATTTTGGGATTTTTGATTAACGAATTTTAGGAGTTTTAAATGGAAAATTAAAAGACCCACTAACCCATTACCAGCCATTAACTGATTAGAGGGCTACGGGGGTTATTAAAATTAGACCCAAAAGTTCCTAAGACAAACCCTAGCCTTCATTGCCACCATTAGAGAAGAAAGCTTGTAGAGAGAGGAATTCTGCAGAAAGAGAGAGAATCGTTCATCAAATCTACATCAAAATCAGAGTTATACATAAGGCAAGTGGTTTAATTTCGTTATTTTGCAAAGAATGTTTCTTCCATGTGTAGGAATTGATAAAATCTTATTGTTCTTAGGAGTTAATGAAAAACCCATTTTAATTGGAAGTAAAAATTACATTTTGATGAGGAATTGCATGTAGACTTGTAGTTAGATGATTATTCTGATGATATAATATCTTGGATGAAACAAAAACGGATTTAATTAGGCCCATTGATGATTTGTAAGTTTTAGGGTTCATGTTCATGTGATTTGGGATAAATGTTGGAGATTTGATAATTTGATGTAGTTTAGGGTGATTTAAACCCATATAAATGTTGTAATACTGTTGAAACATGTTTAGGAAGGATTAGATACCTTGAAACATTGTTGGAATGACATTTAGGTGAGATTAGAGGTGAAGAGAAAGTTGTAAAACGAGTTAAGAAAAATCTGGGCTCGAAACTGGCCACTCGTTAGAAGACCTGCCCAGGTCGTTCGAACTAGCTCGTTCGAACGAGTTTCTAACGAGTTGACCTTTGACTTCGAACGAGGGTGAAGTTCGTTCGATGTTTCATTCGAACGAGACCTCGTTAGAAAGCCCACTTCGTTCGAACGAACTCTCGTTTGAACAGTCTCGTTCGAACGAGACTTCGAACGAGTTGACAGTTTAGGCTTTTTAGCCTGTTTTGATCCCGAGTGTCCCGTAACCTTGTGTATATGTAGAGATAACCTTCCCTTAATGATTATTTGGTATATTTGGGATGTTTGGGATAAAATGAGGAGTTAAACCTAGAAGTGTAGTTTGAACCTTAGGGAAAATATGAAGTAGGACGTGAGTGTCTATTACGATGCGAGAACTATTGACGACCTAATTTATTATATTAACCGGAAACATATAAATCGTGTAGTATTATATGTCGGTACGAGAATGAGGAGTGTACCACCAATATATTATGGTGATTACTAAGATGTGCGCATACTTAGTATATGTATTGATTTTATGTGTATGACATACCTACCATACTTGCTATCACGGGAGGTTTGCGTTCGCTTAGGGCCCTCTAATCCTTGTGTTGCCCGGATTTAGACTGGTTACCTCGATGAACATAGGTCAGAGAAGGGCTTATTAGGATATTAATAAGTCTGCTGATCGTGGGAGCGCAGGTATGTGCGTGACCCATGTGATGTGACTGTGTTCGCCTCCATTGTTTGTGATGTTGTTATCTGAGAACGATTCCTGAGAGATTCGGAATGCGTGATCCTTATGTACGTGATGTACCGGGATGGATAGCAGAGTATGTGTGCACCGCAGCTTAGTCTCGGGGTGCTTGTATTGTATATTTATGATGTGAATAATATACACTTAATTAATGGGAACTTTCATATTGATATTGAGAATATAATTATGGTAATGTTGTGAGAAAACATAACGGGTTAACCGCTAGTGAACTGTATTACTAATTGAGAATCTGAGTTTAAGTAAAGTCCTCTATTTATTTGATAACGCTAGAATGTAATATGGGAATCGAGTAGTAAGGGGTAGAATTTATTACAGTTTGGTTGGTTATGTATGTCATGTAGATGGGTACGGTACGTTAGGAGTGCACATGTAGTCGAGAGGTGAGAATTTCATGTGAGTGCACGTCCTAACATGTATTTTGCATTTAATGTTTTAATGTTATTAAAACACTTGCTGTTTTTAAAATGATTTCCACTTTCGGGCTCTGACCCATTTGCTTTCAAACCTATTTTTGTAAAAACCATTTTAGGTGCCCAGCCACAAGGACACCATGCTTAAGATCCTCATTCAGATGACGAGCTGTAGCTGTTTGTGGAAGTTACAGGACTTTGCTTGTAGACGCTTCATTTATCTTGACTCCATATTCAGTATTTATCAGTTATAGGGCATGTCGCCCATTTTTTTAGAGGCATTTCATTTATTTCAGTTATTCAGACTTCGGGCATGTAATTAATTCAGGATTCAGACTTATGTTATTATTTCATTCGTGGGATTGTTGTGAGGAGTTTTCCTCCGGACTTATATTTTATTTGTTGGTTATTTCATTACTTCGTTATGGTGAATGGATTATGTTGTTATTCCATTATTCTTTTATTGCATGTTAATTAGACTTAAATTAAAATTTGGCAACTTACTTTTTAAATACTAGGTGGTTAGTAATTATTAAAATGTTTTCGACAGTGATGCTATTAACTGAACCAACTTGGCATTTTGTATTGATTTAATAAAGGAGTAGCTACCCGGTATTTAATTAGTTGGGGTGTCACAATATGCTCTACAACCTCAACTAAGCCTTGCCTCCTGTTGTCCGCCCAACGACCCTTGCCTTCCATATTTAATTGTTCGAACACGCCTGAACGCAATTAAGATTCACTAAGGTACATACGTTATAGCAGGAGAATGAAATCTCACCATAGAAAATAACAATCCTAAACATAGGGCTCTATATCAAACAAAGTAATGCAAGAAGCATAATAAGCCGCACAGATCCAAAGAACACTAGAACCAGATGCTCTAATACCACCTGTGACACCCCGCCTAATTAAATACCGGATGATAAGTCCTTTATCAAATCATAACCAAGGTGAATGGTTGGTTCATTCTTAGCATCACTGTCGCAAAATAACTTTTCATATTAAACACCCTAAATAATTAAGCTAAGTGACAAAACCATTTTTTAGACATCAATCCCAGATTTGATTTAAAACTAACATTTAAAACCTTTCATAATCCATAGCGTAAGAATCACACAACAACTAGACTGGAAAAGATAATCCAAGCAATTTAAGCATTCAACTAATTAATTCCAACTTTAAAACTTCAAAGGAAAAACATTCTGACAGTAACAATCCCAAAGTATAAATGCTGGAAGTAAACAAATCACAATCTCTGATAAAACCAAATGAATAATGGAAAAAGGGCGACACATGCCCAACTGGATAAAATACAACTAGAAGTGGAATCAATAATGAGGTCGTCTAATCAAGAGGCCTGCAACTCCCACCTAAGCTGTAGCACGTTCCTTCCAAAGGATCCTATGCAAGACGCCCCTGTGGCTGGGCACCTGTAATATATACATATATATACAAGAGAGAAGAGAAAATAGGAAACGTGTCAGAGCTCGATTATAAAATAGTTTAAAATTTAGTTTAGCAAGTATTTAAAATGCTTACCGTCTAATGCAACAATCATATTAGTATGTGGCACTCTCTTGAGGAATTCTCACCTCTCTTCTAATGTGCACACCTACCGAACTATTTATCCCAACAGTTTAGCTTTTCTTAATATTCTCAAAAAAAATTCATGACGACAATTACTAGCGTGAAGATGGTTAATTTCTAAAGGCAAAGTCTTCACATAACTCTCATGTTTTTATAAAAAAATTTAGTATTGCCTCAAACTTTTCGTACACTTTTAAATATCGGAATATTTATTCATTACTCAACTACTTTTAATCATAGAAGAAAGTTTTCACAATTTAAATTATATATATATATATATATATATATATATATATACTATCGGCACCCCACATAAATTAATGGTGCGGGCATACTCTGCTATCAAGTCCCTGTATCACTCGTACTAAGGGAAATACTAGTTCGGAATCACTCTCGAACTGTATTAACATAAAACACATACAAATTGAGGCGAAGCATAGTTCCAAGTCACTGAGAGGTCAGCACATGCCCTCACGTCTCTTAGGACCGTCTGACTATCTATCCGATAGCCTGTACCAAGGATTCCTATATTCTAGGGTACAAGTCAATATCCCCCGTAAAGGTCACATCGAGATAAGACTGTCCCGGCGCGGTAACCTCAGTGATAGCAAGTAGCGCGGGCATGATTTTTACACGTATATAGTATATGTACAAACACAGTCATATATGTATACTACCATTTCCATTTCTAATTTAGGTACACCCACGACCCATACTCATGATATTTATTCTTATTGCACATTACTAGGTCATCACATATAACGATTTGTCTCTCTTATTCTTATTTGGGATTATTCCCAACTTACTTCGTAACGCTTGTGAAATCTTATCTTCCTAAGTGTAATTTCAGTAGGTACTCTTTTATATTACGACGTAACTTTCTTACGAATTTCATCTTTTAGACACACGTTCCCATTATTCCTTAAGTGTAAAACACCTCCGTTAAATGTAAATCTCTTCTTACATTAAATGTTCCATTTTTATAAAGTCCTACTGGTCTTCTTTATATTCCAAAATGTTCTAATAATAATGTCTAAGGATTTCTATTCATTTAAGTTGGAACAACCTATTTAAAAAGGGGAATGTGAGTTTTCCAGGAAGGGTCGATCGATCGATGGCAGGGGCTTGATCGATCGATGCATCGATCGATCGATGCATCGATCAATCGATGCTCTTTGGTCGATCGATCGATCAAGCAGTTATGACGAAACTCCATAAATACCAGTTCCTGGAAAGCTATTCCAAAATCATCCAAATCATCATATTTGATTCCCAAACTCCCAACAATTGGTACCACAAGTGTTATATCCTCAAATAATTAATATTCTACGTAAGGCATGCGAGTTTTCATCAATTATAACGAATTAAAATGGCCAAAATCCATAAAAATAACAAGAACCCGAATATTTTCTTTTACTTAGTGCTTCCCATTCTTTTTCCAGATTTTCTACTTCTAACTCAATGAAATTTAGTGGTTCAACCTCTACATATGATTATGATTTCCAGAATACGTCTTTTATCTCTACAACATGCGAATCTGAGTCTCCCATACATGCTTTATTTCACAATAACTAGTCCTAATCAACCCTAGGCTAATACCATTGAAGCATTAGCTAAAATGAAGCAAGATAGATACTTGCCTGGAAATTTTTGGTTCAGATTTGTGGAAAAGATTGCGTGGTTGTGATCCTCGTTGCGCGATCTACAATTTGGCGACGACGACGGTGCAAACGGTGGAGTTCTTGGCCTAAAACTCCTTGGAAAGCTTCTCCACTTCCTCTCCAATGGTCGTCTTTGGTTCTTGGTTATTCTAACCCTAGAAGACAACTCCTACCATCTTATATAACCTTAGAAAATTCGTGGGTTTCCATGCCCAAAAATATGAAATGTCTAAAACGCCCTCCCGGGATGTTAATTAGGCCTAAAAACACCCCGAGACCCAAACTAAACCCCCGGGTACATTATTTTGACTATTTCGACCCTTCTGGACACATTGACGCACTCAAAATGATCATACGGGTGACTTATAATTTATTCACTTTTAATAATTCGAATTTAAATCCCGACACACACAGGCGCGTCCTGATAAAATTTCCAAAATTATTAAATTAGATTCTCGTGATAATTTTTCTAAATTTAATTACACGTCTTACTTCACCCATAAAGTAATTTACAACAAAATTCCAATAATTACTAACTCTCATCACGCTAGTAAATATTTAAATGATTTCCGAATTAATATTAAATTAATATCTCTAATTAAGTTTAATAAATCCCGAAAATTAAAAGTCATAAAAATACGGGGTATTACATACTTCCCCCCTAATAACTGAATTTTGTCCCGAAATTCGAAAAATAAGGTATACATGGTAAGGATAACTCTGGGTATCGTATCAGTACGCAACTATCTATAGAGTATGGCGTTCTATCACTACAGCCCCCGTATCACGGTGAGCTTGGATAACACTCTCCTCAATAATACCTCTCATTGAGCTCCTATCCGACAACATTCGCATGAGACGAGCCTATAAAGCATTGATTCCCATTATTTCAATATCATTGGGAGGTCGCACCTCACTACATGACAACTGCTCGTATTTCTAAACACAAAACTCCCATTCAGAGAAAAAAACCATACGAACATATAACCATTCTTATTCGTTTAAAACAGTCGTGGAATTCTACCATAGTCATCAGACTAACTCAACCAATCCAACATTATGATTATCCACCCCTCTCTTATCATTCAGAGTGAGAAAGTTAAGGTTTTTCCCACATCTAAACCTCAATAAGCATCATGTTCACATTAAACAGGTGCGCGTACTCCCACGAAATCCTACCATTGGGTAATATCATCCCCCAATTACCGTACTCTACTCCACTTGTTAGTCATAACCGTTGAGGAAATGAAACGATCACGATGAATCCAATATTACTTTTACGCAGCTCCACTAATCGTTATTTATCGTGCGCCTATTCTCCGGCTATGGGTGATACACCCTACTCAAATCGAAACGTTACTCCCGCTCCTTACTGGAATCCCATATTGAAGGTGGGATTCAAAAATTTCGTCCCGATTCAAAATAATCCCGTGTAGGAGTATGTACCTGCGCGATCCTTCCTTTCAAATGAAGACTAAGGAACACTAGTTACTATTGTAAATCACTCCAAAGTAATATTAATAACTTTCCTCTTGGGAGACTTGTCGCACATGTTTTAATGGACCCTTGATCATATTTTGAGAATGGCAACCCATCCAATAAACTTTACTGAATTTACCGGCCTCCTCCATTACAGGAATTGTCGATAGTCCCACAATTTCTCTGGTTGGTCCTCTTATTCCAACCGATCTCTATATATGAGTGGTGCATGCAGAGTCTACTCACTATGTCCCACTAAAAATTGACTTTTACTTGAAATGTCTCACGTTAAGTGACACTTAATACCCCCCTTCTTTCTTGGGCGTATATTGATGTGCACTTCGGGACCTTTTTTATACTATATTAACATCATCACTCCTTGTATGCGTAAGTCACTCTCAAATTTGAATAGTTACAACTCTGCTCCGAGGGTTATCGTATACCTAAGCTCTGATACCATTCTGTAAAACCCCGCCCGTCCGGAGAGAGTGAACAGAGCGCTACTGTCGATAAACTAAATCAATTCCACAAATAATAAGGTATAGAGCATCTAAAAAATCCCACAATACAAACGAGAAACCACTAATCTCAATCTTCAAATTAATACAATAATTCTCTCGAAATAATTACAACAAACTAACTATATCGAAATAAAATAAATGTCCAATGCTCTATACATATAAATAAATACAATCTTCTCTTCTTGTATTAAAAATCTTCCCAAAATAATCCTCGCTAAAATCATCCAAATCAAAATCAAAGCGCCCAAATCCGCGCTAACCTGCCAACTAAGAAAAAGATGGGGAAGTACACAATACGAAAGGAAAGATGCTCAACAATAATATGTTAGCGATGAATAAAGCGTCACAATACGAATACGAATATTCAAATCAAATGCAAATCTCAATAGCATTTTATTAATAAATTTTTCAACAACACATTAACCGGGTCACCAGGCTTCACCCCATCCGCATATGCTTTAACAAGTCATAGCCCTTGGAAGCAGGAATTTTGGCGGGTGCCCAATATCCGTGCCATATTAAAATCTCATGACAGCGTGCTCAACAACAACATGAATAATACCACATGAATCAAAATAATTCCAACAATTATTCTTCCAGATTTCAATGAATTTAACAATTCAAAATATGAGTTTAATTAACAAGAATTCAACGGAATAAACACTCGCGAGATTTAGGAGCATATTGTGTAAAACCCCATACCTCAAACCACAATGAGAAACCAACGATAAATCTGCCCAGAAACGCAGATAACACCATCAAAATCAGTCCTCAAACATCATCAAAATTTCCTCCAAGATCAACCTCAAAACAGCCCCAAGAACACCTCAAAAACCTAAGGTTGAATGCATAAATCAAAGGGTACTGTTTATAAAAGAGAGGAAAAGAAAATATGTTTTTTGAGTATTTTTGTGCCCCAAGGCTATTCCAAAATAATAGCCAACGATCCCTTTATATAAGGTAAATATACCAAGAGTTGGAAACCAAAACAACTTCTTAAAATTTCCTGATGCGCACATTTTCTGGGGTGGTCGATCGATCGACCCCCAGGCATCGATCGATCGATCATGCCTAAAATCTGACAGTTCGCCTTGAAAAAATTATAAGGGATAAAAATTATAAAATCAATATAAAATCCATTTTAACTCCGTTTTCGAAACCGTTTAAAATTCTCGCCTTTAAAAATAATAACCAATATATTTGAGTAATAAAAATAATTTTATCTCAAAATTTATTTTCCTCTTAATTTCGAAAATACCTCCAAAATTACGCGGGTTGTTACAATATCATGGAATATAGTAATATGTTTAAACTAATAAGATGAAAAGTGAGGACAAATATACAAACAAACATAAAATATTTGTGGTATAAAATTCATGTAATGATAATACTTATTAGAAACTTCCATTTTATAACAAATATATGTCTTTATGTGTGAATGTCAAAGTATTTGTAAAGAAAATTATTGAGGTTTATCAAGTAAAAATGAAAAAAGTGAATTTTTGCCAAATTTGGGGGATTGTCGATCGGCATGCAACTTTAGGTGTCGTTCGAACGGAAAGCCCAGAAAAGTCCCTTTAAAACTAAAAATTTGACTTTCCCAAATACAACACTTGTGAAAACTAAACTTTGGAAATAGGAATAAACACGAAAAAATATAAAAGTAAAGCTATCATCCAAATAAGCTACCTTTTATTATTTCTCATTGGCCTCTTCTTCCTTTTCCTTGTGTTGGTTATTATGTTCACCACTTCCCCATAGCAATTAAGGGGAACAAGGCTTCTTGCACTAAATTCTACAAAAAGCATTTTTGGCAAAACACAAATATCAATAATCCTAATTTCTCTCATTTTTAAATCATACTAAATTAACTTTTTCTTCATCATAGTTTAAGAGAACTTCATCACGGCTCTTTGAGTAACTCAAAGGATGCAGCGACATATAAGACATATCGTTCAATGGTGAAATGGACAACAATTGCGTCCAATACTCCTTCACACCATTTATACATATGTAAAATCCGGGCAAGAACCCATCAAATAAAGGGATCCACGTAAAACATCCATGGTCAATTCAATCTCTTCTTTTTTTATAAAATCAAGTTTCGGGACCAAATAAATATTCTCATGTGCAACATCAAAAGCAACAATCATTTTGAACGAACCAAAATCGGAACTTTCACTGATAACCATATGCCAAACATCGTTAACATGAGTACCCCACATGCTATCACATATGATCGGGAGACAATAAGGAAAATCCTTAATTTTTGCCATAAATTTGATTTCAAAATGTAACCTTGGTTTCAACATTGTCACATTTAACGTATTCATCATTCCCAACAATCTTAATGGCTTTATAATTATCATTAAACCAATTATAGCCTGACCCATTGATGCGATGCAAAATGTGTGCTATGTGTGTAGGCTTAACTGCGAGTCGATTGCTCAAGTAATACCCAGTAAGTCGGGGTTGAATCCTCAGGGAATAAGTCGAAAATGATTGACGAAGGTAGGATTGGCTTATAAGATCTAGGTATCGACTCACAAAAGAAAGAAAAGGTGATTTTTGCTTTTCGGGAAAATTTCTATTTCTCTAAGTAAATTAAACTAGGCAAGATACATTTAAACTAAGAAAATGTAAGAACTTGAAATTTTTGGTTTTGGAAACTTTTGGAAAAAAATGGAATTGGGATCCAATCCCCCGAACCATAGGATATCTCCGTAAGATATAAAATTCTCAAAAATTATTTAATTAACTGGAAGAAAAACATTAAGTAATTTCAAGCACTAAACATATGTGGATGTTTATCCGCAAAATATTTAGTCAATAACTTAATTAATGCGAGTGATAGAATTACTGACATATATATTATATTCTCAAACACTCTGGTTGCCTTCAAGAAACAGTGTTAAGATATTTATGATATTAGTCCCGACAAAAATATAAAAGTCTAAGAATTAATCATATAATTATTTTGAATTTTGTATTTAACCTTAACACCTAGGTTGGGTTCATGTTCCTGAACTCGCTATGAGTTTGCTAGACATAGAATAATTCTCTATGCAATTAAGCATTGTAGTGCAAGCAAACATGATTGAATTAACAAGAAATAAGGGATGAAATTGTATTACCAACTTACAGAACACAAATATCATGCAAGAGAAATCAACCCAATTGAAGAAAAACAAAAAAAGATTGAGTCTTGCTTGAATTGATGATGAAAAGTATAAAAGTTGTTCTCCAATTAGTTCCTAATCATAAGTTGCCAACAATCGTTCTAACTATGTTATTTAGACTCCTATTGGCCTAAAACATGTGTCAAAATTCATCCATAGTGGTTTAGATAAATTCAAATAACTCTAGCTAGAATCTAGGAAGAGATAAAAAATCCCGCCTTGGACCAAACCCATGAACTGAACTGAACCCATCAGCGAAACTATGAGGGAAAACCGGTTTTCCCAACTGAACCGGTTCAGTTAGGATCTCTGCCTAAGTCTGCCTTCTTTGCCTTTTTTTTTCTTATTTGTAATTTTTCCCTCAGAAATTCTCCTCAACTTCGAATGATCGTAACTTCTTCACCGTAGCTCGGATTGAGGTGTCGTTTCTTCCAGTGTTCTCATGACTTCGAGATCTTCAACTTTTCTTTTGGCTACTCCTTTCGCGTTCTGGTTATAAAATTACTGATTTTCCCTTGAGTTTCCTATCTCGTAATTCTTTCACTATGTTGACTTTTCTCTTCCATCCAATTTCACGATTTATCCGTAAAACATAAGAGAAATACACAAAACACGAAATACTGGCCAAAAAAGTTAGTAGCACAATGTGAGATAAATTTGGGCTAGATGCAGTGTTCGGGACCATAAAAGTACCGAAATTAAAGGGATAAATATGGAATATTTATGCCTAATCACCCATACTTTTCAACTATAGAATTTAAACCACCATCTGGGTACTCAATCGAGTTTGCAGGTGATATTTCAATGGTCCGTTAGATGGATTGAACAAAAAAAACTTGGTCCTCATCTATTACAAGAACCCCAAACATAATAATTGCTAAAGTAAATGTCAAATGGAATGGGTGTATGAAGTGAATGAAAGTCGAGTGAATATATAATGTTTTGTTGGTGACCCATTTCTCTGATAATGAGGGTGAGATCGGTATTTTTTGGAGAAATTTATGGAGATGGGTTTTATTAAAATCTGGATGGTCAATTAGATCATACTATGGTTTAGATACGCACCTGAAACGTAAGAGTGATTTCACTGTTAAACAAAAGACAATCACTGTTATAATCTCAAACGGGAGCTCCCACATGTTTTCGATCAAAGGTTTATGGGCTTATGTCTAAGAGATATGAAGATGGATTTTATAGCTACTCAATATTTTGAAAAGAAACTAATACAGAGTTGGGCCGATATTAGAGCATTCCTACGTCTCCCACTTTAATTAGGGACACCTTAAGTGGGACATAGTCCACTCAAGTGTCCATCAATAAAGTAAGGACATGTGTCTTATGTCCCCAAATATGTCCCTTAAGTGTGTCCCCTTACAATTATCCTTGCTATTATAGATTTTGTTGGCACGAATTTAGAGACCGCTATTTTATGAATAATTCTAGAGGGACTCGTGATTCCAACAGATTTTAAGTGAGACATTATCGTGTCGTGTGATTATTGGTTGGTGTCTTAAATGATAATCAGTGGACCCCAAACACCAACTAATGAGCACGTGACACGTAATATGTCAGAACACGGATCTCTTTAGAATTACTCTTATTTTATTTTAAGTCTATCTCCAATTAATAATTTACTTTTCTTTTTTAACATAATTAACAAATCAAATTTTACGATAGTAAACAAGTTTTGATATTGGTCAATAGTTGAGTGTATCATTAGTTTATACTAAAAGAAGATAGATAATCTTAATTTTTGACGGAGGGAGTATTGTGGATACTAGTCCGAACTTTTTTTGGATTTTTTTTACTTAACCATGTAATAATACCCTATTATGATATAACCTCTCAGAAGATGAAAAATTAAACATGCACCCCCCCCCCACCCACCCAAAAAAATAAAGAAATAAAGAAATAAAAAATGGACGAACATTACTCTCCTTTTAAAAATCCTACTAATGTGTAAGTTGACTTAATCCCTCGATATTATTTGGACAAAAATACCCCCTTCTTATTTATCTTCTTCCCCAACTCAAGAACCATAACCCTAATTTTAAAATCCTCTGGTGATAATAAATATGTCGCTAATGAGTCGCTTTGCACTGAAGAAATAAACCCTTTTTACACTAAAGAATTTTTTTTTCATGAACGTTTGGTGATAAGAAAGTCAACCAAAAAAGGAGAAAATAAATAAAGTTGCAAATAAATTTAAATGCAGAAAAATGAACTTTGAAACTTAAAGATTCAAGGGACATTTTTTTCCAAAACAGACTATAGGTAATATTATATGCCTATACAGTCTTCGTAATAAGAAAAAAATGGAGAGTTAAAAAAGAGGAAAATCAAAGAAACAAAATAAAATCAAAACTACTCATGTGACAATACATAAGGCTATGGGTGGTTACGATACGTTCTTTTACCGTACCAGTTTTTAACCCAAAAAATGGTAGTGATTTATTATTTTTGATTATCAAACACCGAAAGTATCAAAATTTCTATGGTTGATTTTGGTTTACCAATTTTAAAACACCAAAACATAAAATATAAAAAATATTATGATATTATACCTGTTGATACCAAAAGTTACCACCTTACGTGGACCAATTACAAGACAACATGTGTCATCCAATGTGGCATAAGTCCAAGTCAGCATGATACCCAAGCTTGACGAACAAGGAAGCCCGATCGACAACCGAAAATCCAACCTGTATAGGCAACAATACGACAGTAGTCTTACAGCCTGTAGTGCCAATGAAGCGACATGAGTTATATATTTAATTCTCATTATGTAAGTCCTAAGAAACCAACCAAGGCAAAATTTAAAGTCCGAAATTCTTGGTTATTGAAGACCCGGATGAATATTTTTCATCTAAACTGGGTTAAAAGATGGACAAATGTTCCACTCACGCCTAGGAACCAAGCTAACTAATGCAATTACCTAAAAATTTAGGTACATTAGTAGAACCATGGTGATGCATTGGTAATTGATACGATACTTAGGATAATCCTAAGGGTATCAATAGAACCAGTGAAAAAACTACAGATTAACAAATCATCGATCCAAAATTAGAGGTTGACAAATCGTCAATCCATTCATATACAGAGATTGACAGAAGGTGGTACATCCACATATAAAGATTGACAAGATAAGTTAATCAAATTTCATTTATTCATTTAAATAATTACATATTGTATCATGCTTGTTACTAACAATGCATGATCAATCGATCCCCTCTCTTATTATTTATCTAGATTTATCATTAAACCCAACAGATGGTTGGCAGTCTTATTATTTATCTGGATTTGTCATTAGACCCGACAGACGATCGACACTCCTATTATTTATCTGGATTTCTCATTAAGCCCGACAGATGGTCAGCATTCTTATTATTTATCTCGATTTCTCAGCGCTTTTATTATGGATATGGATTTCTCACGAGCGTGGATATTCGATGCAAATTATATATTATGCTCAATAATGCTCGTTATTGGATCATTTTATTAAGTCCTGACAAATGCTCGGGCATCATTATTATTATTCAGTCTCCTAAGCCCAACTGGGGGCTCCACATGTCAAATATGCCAATCAATGGCACATATCAAAATCATATTCCTAATTGGACTATATGTTAAAAGCAGTTTTACTCAACCAAAATTACTTAGTCGACAAGATCATCAAATTATTTCTATGGCTACATCAGGACAACATGGAAATACAAAGATACAAAGCTCTTAGAAGTCATTTAAGGGAACATTTCCTCGGCCTTATCTCTCCTAGCAGGACCAACATACTTCAAGGACAAGAAAGTATTCAGAGTTCATACTCCGCATTTGGGGGCTTTTATTACAGAACTAATTATTCATTCAGTAGCACAGTCTGATAACATCATGTAGTATCACCCGAGCATCGAATTCAGCTCTAAAGCATAACAAAATAAGACATATCACTAGCCAATCATCATCCAGGAGTTATTATGCACATGCTATTGAAGTTCAGGAGTTAGATTTAACATCTACAGCACTGGGATCTCCACTACTGTTGTCCCGACCAATACTAAAGAAGAAGTTGTACTAATATGTAAATGTTTCAGAGTTCGTTACTAGCTCGGCACTAATCAAATTGAATAATTGGGTTTAAAGCTAGCATGTTACATCAGCAAAGCCTTCAGAGGAGCATAAATTAGAAAAATCAAACATGTATAGTCAGCACTCAGCTAACTAGTCGACCAACCCACTTGAAGATTATGACAAACCACAAGCTGCAAACTATTACATTGCTTCATCCAAATTCCTAGGGGTAATACATAGCACAAGTTTTCTCGCTGAGAAGAGTTCCTCAAAAGAAAGATTTCTCCAATGCATCCATCGATTAACCTGAGTCATCCGTTACCCAGGAGATAGCCCACTCATATGTTAAACCAATCAAGAAGGCAGAACAGTATTATTCATTATATATGAGCACCGAATAACTTGTTAGAATAAATACTCCATCCTCTCAGTTAACCATCAAGTATGGAGCATTGGGGGCCTTTATTGACATAAAAAATTACCCATCTACGTGGACCAATAAGAAATTGACACATGTCATCCTACATGACAATATTCATACTTGCTCAAAATAGAAGACACTTGGTCGGCTCCCGAGGATAATTAGTCCACACCCTAGGAGAGTTGGTCAGCTTACCGACCGACCAACCCTAAAGAAAACGAACCATGCAGAAGATTAAAAGCCATTAGAGAAGACTCATCAACATTCATTGTACCCTAGAAGGACAATAGTCATATTATTGTAAATAGATATAAATGTCTGAATATATGAAGACATTATATCTCTTAGACTCCCACCACTATAAATACAACCCATCCCTTAGCTAAAGGGTCAACTAACTAATTTATCCTTAGCAATCAATTCATTCCATATTTCTACTTCTTTCTCTACACAACTCTCTCTCTCTACACCATGTTGTGCTATTATAAATCCTTGGGAATAAAATAACAGTGGACGTAGACTTTTTGGAAAAGCCGAACCACTTTAAAAACCTTTGTCCCTTATGTGTTTGATGTGATCACCACTTTATCTTCAATCATCGTCTTCATACCTTCATTTTATCTGTTGTTGATGCCTATAAGATAACATGGATACTATTTCTAGTCATCATCTGTTGATGCAAAAAAACTAGACTAAACCTAATTGATTGATCACAGATAAAAGAAATAAAAATAATTAAGACAAAGAGATTTTTAAAGTGGTTCGGCTCAATGGAAAAGCCTACGTCCACTATTATGTATTCCCTACATTGATTTGTTTTTAGGTCCCTTATAATGAGGGTGATACAATGTATTTATAGCCCAAGAGGGGTACTAATAGATGTCGTGTGAAAATATGGAACACCTTTATTTGTTCGGCATTCACATCAGTACATAATGAGAATTAAATATATAACCGTTGTCGCTTCATTGGCAATACAGGCTGTAAGACTGTTGTCGCTTTATTGGCTATACAAGTTAGATTTTCGGTTATTGGTCGGGTTTCCCTGTCGGGCGGGCTTCCTTGTTCATCGAGCTTTGGTATCATGCTGACTTGGACTTGTACCACATTGGATGACACATCCTGCCCTGTAATTGGTCCACGTAAGGTGGTAACTTTTGGTATCAACAGAAGCCCACAATGTATCATACTTGGAGCTGATGCGAAAGTGTGGAATATTATGCTTTAACAGTAGTATTGGCTACTTGGTCGACTGCATACCTTCCAGACTTTTAAAATTTATTCACTTAATTGATAATTTTTTAGCGCAGATGGCAGTTTTGTAAATATTTCAAATTTTAGCGAACATTTTTGGGGTATCTTCGTCTTTTCCCTTGTTAGCCGTCATAAGCTCAATCGTCGTTCCCTTTAATCATTACTTTTCCCAGTTTCTGAGGCAACTTATAAAAAGAGCAATAAAACTTTAATCATCCTCTATCTCTCATTTATGATTCTGCTGTTGTGTTCTTTAAACTTTTATGCGATCGTTTTCTTTTCTGTCTTCAGTTCTTGCTAAATCCTTAAACCGTTGTAAGAACTTTTCTCTCTTCTTCTTGGTTTCTTCATCATGATTTTTTCTGCTGAGTCGCTTGATAAATTCAGGAATGACTTTAACAGTTTGTAAGAAGATAGTTTATATAAGATGTAGGCGTAACCCCTTTTTTAGTATAGTAATGATAAGTTAAATAGCAACACTATTGATTGACCACAGGACATACAAACATGACTCAATGAAGGTAGACTCAGTTTGAACTCACAAATCTCTCGTGTATAACTCAGAAGGTAGTAATGAACTTAGAAGTAACTTAGCTAGAGGGAGAGAGAAGTAAGCACCCTAGATACACCTTGGCAGGCAGCAAACACACCAACCACCCTCAAGAATCTCTATCAAGTATTAAAAGCTTCTTAATAAATGACAATGGTGGGTGAGTAAACTCTCATGTGTATAATAACTCTCTATGATGTATATTATCTCTAGTAATAACTTATGAACTCTCAAAAGAGATCATCTCCCCAAAGGTGGTTGAGGTCCTTAAATATCCCCCCACACCACCCCCGAGGCAACTCAGTCATTAATGCCCGTGAAAGACATCCCACATACTTTATGTCACCAACATTAAATACATGATGCACTAGTTGTCTCCACGTCATAAACATTAAATTTCAAGACATGCCTTTTGTCTAACCAGTGTGTGTCAGGGGGCTATTGTCACAGAGGTGGCTCACCGACTTTCTGATAGCCCCAAATACCACGATGGTTTACTCAAGTGGTCTGACATTGCCTAGATGGTTAGTGACATCATATAAAGTGGATGTGACATAAAGTAGAGGGTTGTTTGTCTCACAGCTCAACATCCGATGGAACTCAAGGCTGCTCCCCCCGAGGTTCCACGGTCAGGGTCCTTCAGTGTTTTACCAGGTGTATCTAAGATGGTCAGGATAAGCCCCAATAGTGCCTCACTTCTCAATCCTCCAAACTAAGTCCCTCTGAAGTTCCCACGATGAGGTCGTTCGATAGAGCATGGAAGCTCTTTCAGGCCCTGCCAAGCCTGATCTCTCGCGAGTACCGTTCGACCTTACACAAATTCATCATACTCTTTACATCTTTACAATCGTTATAGCCCATAATCAATATAAACAAAATATACAACAAGACTAAATTAACCAACAGGACTAAAGTATGAGTTGCCACGCCGAGCTACCTCGCTGAATTACCTCGCTTGAGCTGCCACGCTGAACTGCCTCATTTGAGCTGCCACGCTTGAGCTGCCTTAATCTAAAAAATTGTTGTTAATGGGGAGATTATCCCTAATCTCAGGATTACCTCCAACCCCCCTCTACATAGTCCATCTTGGGTTGTGCTAGAACATCCCACTTTTCCTTTTGATTTTTTATCTCTTACTGAGGGCCATTGGTTACCTTCCATCTTTGTTGCTGAATGTGGGTTCACATTTCCTCCCAATCCCCTGTGTCTATAGTTTTGTCAGTATTTTGATGTTGTACCTGCAAAAATAGCTCCTAACACGTGGAGAGTGGTGAATGGAGTAAATAGGTTAAATCAAATCTATGGAACCCATCTAGGCATTCCAGAGATAATGTATTGTTATAAACAAGTAACTAGTGATACCACTTATTATTTGAAAACTAGGGCAGTTAGTAAAGATTTCGTAGTTAACCTCCCTGATTCTAATAGAGATAATTTTGATCATGGGGTAGTTGTAAAAAATTGGCAACATGCTCCCTTAAGTGGAGGTGCTAAATACCAAGGACCTAGATGTCCTCTCTTTGGCAACGGGATAGGTTGTTCTATGTTTTAATATTTTTGCCCTATTTATGTTTGATAAAATGTCACACTGACTGTTGCTTTGTAAATTAAATTGCAGTTGATTAGAAAAGAAAATCCCCCAAAGAGAGTGAAGTAAATTTGAAAAAATTAAAGTTTATATGGGGACTTCACAAGACGACTATTGATGAGCACATTATATTTGCTTCTTATTTGCTTCGATACAGAAATACCATTTCTTCCTTCATCACTCGACTTGCTTCTTATTCTTCTCTGGTGATTGATCTTAATTATGAAGATTCAGACACTCCTCTTTTTTATATCATGAAGAAAAGAAAATTTCCTAATCTTTGTAGTGGTAGCATTCTTGCTCCTAAGCACCTGTCAAAGGAACCAAGAAGAATACATGGGATGTTATTAAACCCCCAGCCCCCAAAGACCCAGTCCCCAAAGATGTAGCTCCCAAAGATGATGCTCTCCCTTTGAGGAGACTTAGAAGAGGGCTTGTAGAGAAGCAGGTCAAACAGGTGACCGACCAACTGGCCTTAGCCGAATTACCTCCTTCTGAGGCTGGTTCTCCAGCAGTTATTAATCCTAGTTTGTCCAGGAAGTTGATCAATTCTGGTACTCTTCCAGACCACAGGGGAGTGGATGCCAAGCTGGCCCGAGTAAAATTTTCTGAACTGGCTGTCCAGAGACTTGCATCAGTAAGTGATTTCCATCTTCTTGGTACCATTATCTTTTATATTTCTCATATACTAACCTCCTTTTCTTCTCTTGCAGTTCTTGGTGCATTTTAATAATATGTTGGAGAAACATGATGTAATTAGGGATTCTTCTTCTTCTTGAAATGATGTGGAGGAAGCCCTGGCTAGCTTGAAGAAGTCTCTGCTCGAATCTCAGTAAGCTTTGGAGACTGAGAAGAGTACTTGGGTGGATAAATTGAAGACAGATAAAACTACTCATTAGACATCTGATGAAAATTCCCTTGAAGCTGAGTGTAGGGGCAAAGGAAGCTGAGTGCAGGGCTAAGTAAGCTAAGCGCACGATAAAGACTGCTAAGGAGATTGTGACCTCTGAAAAGTCTAAGAGAAAGTCTGTTGTAAAGGCGTCCTTCAGTGATAGTTAGGACAAGGTCTGGAACAAAGCCATTTCTGCTGCCTTTGCTCAAATTGAGTATGCAAAATAAAAATATTTCAGAGATGGTTGGGTTGCTTCCCTTCTGGAGTTAAATATTGTTGAGGGCTCTAAACTTTTTCAGAGATATACTCATGGTCCTCCTCTAGTCATTGACGATGAGGTTGAAGATAAAGACAGTTCATGAAAGTCTTCTCTAGTAGTTGAGTCTGCTGTAGACCAGCCTAAAATTACTCAGTCTTCTCCTCCTCCAATCGAGCAAATCGAGCAACTCCAATTTGTAGCCCCTTCTTCTGAGAAGGACAAGAAGGTTGAGAATGATAGGGAGAAGGTGTAAGGTTATTGTGGCGCCATCTGTGGGAACGAGAAGCTGTCTCTTCCTCTTTATTGGCTTAACCTCAACGAAGACTCTGGTGGTGAACCAGGCCTCCCCCCTTGCACGGAGCTATTTCACTATTGAAAGAGGTCCCGTAAGGTAATAAGCTCATTTACTACACCAACTCTTTTGTGTTAACACATGGCACCGGAATTACCACCACCTCTTCCTCCGCCTGGTGCGGGAGGACCCAGCTCCAGCCAAGCACCACCCCAATCCGAAATGGCGGAGGTGGACGTAGCCTTGAGGTCTTTGGTTACGACGCAACAAGCAATGCAGGAGCAATTTGTACAGCTCAACCAAAATATGATGAGGCCACCTAGAGTCTCCTTGGAGATGATCACCCCGGCGGCCGCTCAACCCCATCCTGATGCCAGGGGACCACCCCAGGCACCGCGAAAAGACCAACCTACACCCCAGCGGAGGAGGGACATTGCTGACCCTAGGCGCTTGTGCCTGGGGAGGCAAGGAAACCCTTGCCCTGTGGACAGGTATGATGATCTAGAGGCGGAAGACGTCCCAGAAGACTGTTAGGAGACATATGAAGTTTCGAACAACACAGTTCATCCTTCCAACCGGAGCCAAGGTTGTGGAGGCCGAAGGGGTAACTAAGCCCAACAACGAGGATCAGCTTTTGATCGACTGAGCAGAGGGTCAGCCTTTATAAGGCTGGGCCTAGTAAACGACCTAAGACAAAGGTTGTCAAGGTCGAGAAGTGCAACAGGCTCATAAAGGGAAGAGAGGCAACGTCGGCCCCAATCGGGATGAGGAAGAGACCAAGAAGAGGTAAACAGCAGGCGTTGTACCGTGGTTAGGGAACCCTCGATCCACCCCTGGGAGGTGGCAGGGGATAACCTCGGCTAAGACGACATTGCAAGGCCATGAAATGACTCTATCTAACGTCTTGAGGACAAGATAGGAGACCTCATCAAAAGTCAGGATCCACTACAAAGAGGTTTCTCAGAGGGCTCCCCGTTCATGGCTAAGATAGTAAGCTTCCCTACCCCAGCTAAGTTCAAGCCACCTACAGTAACTCCCAAGTATGACGGTAGCACCAAACCTGTACATCACATTGAGATGTATCAGTCGGCGACAGACATCTATTTGATACCAGATGAGATGAAGTGTCTTGCCTTCTCCGAGACTTTGACAGGAGCAGCGCACATCTGGTTTACTTCTCTTCCGAAGAATTTAATTGCGAACTTTAAGGGTTTACCTGAACGGTTCATTCACAATTTCTGGTTTGGGGTAAGACCTTAAAAGAAGACCACCCATTTGTTGTACGTCAAACAAGGCAAGCATGAGAGCCTAAGAGACTACATTGTCAGGTTTAACAAAGAAAAACTTGAGGTTAAAGATAACAAAGAGAATATTTCCATGACCGCCCTCATAGGAGGTCTTCAGAAGGTAAAGTTGTTGTGGAAACTTACGGAAGACCCTCCAAAGTCCATAGCGGAGCTATTGGCAACTGCAGGGAAGGTCATGAACGCTGAAGAGGCCATGGCCTCCAAGTATGAGGACAAGAACGGCGGTGGCAGCGAAAAGTTCCAAAGAAATAAAGATGGGACAAAGAGGTCAGCTGATGATAATTTTGCGCGTTATACCCCTCTTACGGTTAGCTGCGAACACATCCTCAATGAGATCAAGAATGACCGATCCCTAAGATGTCCAGAGAAGTTGAAGGCTCCTCCACATAAGAGGAACCAGAACTTATGGTGTGAATTCCACCAAGACCATGGCCATATAACAGACAAGTGCTTCGCCTTGAAGGATGAGATCGAGAAGATGTTGAAGTCAGGAAAGTTGAGGAAATATGTTGATGGTAAAGCTCCCAAAAGGGTAAGGGAAGACCCTAAAAAGAAGACACACGACAAATGTCGTGAGGACAGGACAACAAGAAGAGATAATGGCACGGATGACGATGATGAGGACGATATGGACCTCCCACCAAAAGACGACAACACCCCGGTGAAGAGGGTTGGTATAATCTCCTTTAGCATTATCACCATATGCGGAGGACTTACGGGGGGTGGATCTGAGGTTGCTGACAGAAAAGCTCATGTGGAAGAGGCCAAATCAGTGGCCAAACTTGAAGTGGTAAACCTGACGTCTTCCGAGACTACACAGAAGAGAAAGAAGGTAGACATGGACACTCTCGTAGTTGGGTTCTCCCGACTCGACTTCAAAGGCATCCTAGCTCCACATGATGACCTTTTGGTGATCACGATAAGAATTCATGGATGTGAGGTGCAAAGAATTCTTGTAGACGGAGGAAGTTCAACAGATGTGATGTTCTGGCCCTGCTTCAAAAGCCTAGGTCTGAGTAGAGCTAGGTTGGTACCCTATCATCATCCATTAATGGGGTTTAGCGATGAAAAGGTCTATCCGCTGGGCATGTATGAGATGGACGTACGAATGGGCGATAAGTGTCCTATGAGGTTAACTCGGAAGATCAATTTTTTCGTTATGGACGAAAATGTCTTCTCGGCCTATAACCTCATCATAGGAAGAGTAGCCCTTAAGGAGTTTGAAGTCGTGTCGTTAACGGTCCACCAGATGCTAAAATTCCCAACCCCCTATAGGATAGGGGAAGTGCAGGGTGACCAGACCATAGCACGAGAATGCTACTTCAACTCAGCTGAAGAGAGAGAGGCTCATAAGAGAGCAACTACCACTTATAACATCGATACGCTTAACCCTAGAGATGAAACAAAGTTGAATAATGGAGAGGCCGCGAAAGAGGTAGAATCCATCGTCCTCAAAGAGGACGAGCCGGAAAAAATCATCCAGGTCGACAAAGCCTTAAAGGCAAAAATCAAGTAAGAGATGGTAGACTTCTTGAGGAAGAGGCAGAGTGTCTTCGCATGGAGTCACGCGGACATGCCAGGCATCAGCCCTGAAGTTATGTGCCACAAGCTGAATGTGACTAAGGATGCTAAGACAATCAAACAGAGACGAAAAGTATACTCCAGGGATAAGTATGACGTCATCCGGGAAGAGGTCTGAAAGTTGGAAGAGGCTGAATTTATCAGGGAAGTGATATATTCGGAGTGGCTATCAAATGAAGTCATTGTGCCCAAGGCCAATTAAAAGTGGAGAATGTGCGTAGATTTTACTGACCTGAACAAGTCTTGCCTAAAAGACAGTTATCCCCTACCCCGGATCGACCAGATGGTAGATGCAACTGCAGGATATGAGATCATGAGCTTCATGGACGCGTATTCAGGCTACAATCAGATCTTCATGGATGTTGAAGACTCAGAAAAGACAGCCTTCATTACTGACAAAGGGACGTATTGCTACAAGGTGATGCCCTTCGGATTGAAAAATGCAGGGGCAACATATCAACATTTGGTGAATAAGATGTTCGAAGACCAAATAGGCAAGACCATGGAGGTGTATGTAGACGATATATTAACGAAGAGATTAAAGGCCTGCACTCACGTGGCAGACTTGGAAAAGACCTTCAATACCATAGACTTGTACAGGATGAAACTCAACCCGACAAAGTATGTCTTCGGGGTAGGAGCTGGGAAGTTTCTTAAATTCATCGTCAATCAAAGAGGAATAGAGGCGAACCCTGAGAAAATCAAGGCTTTGCTCGACATGAAGACACCTAAGAGTATCAAGGACGTTCAGAAACTCACTCGAAGAGTGGCTGCACTCAATATATTTGTTTCCAGGGTGACCGATAAGTGTCTTTCGTTCTTCAAGGTGCTTAGAAAGGCCTTAGAGTGGGATAAAAAGTGTGATGAGGCTTTTGATAAACTCAAGTCATACCTTGGGTCTCCCTTGCCCTTATCTCGGCCAATAGCGGGAGAGAGGCTGTTTGTTTATCTAACGGTCTCGGAATCGGCTATAAGTGCGGCCATTGTATGAGAGGACATTGGGGTTCAAAGGCCCATATACTTAAACAGTAAGGCCCTTCAGGGATCTGAATAGAATTACCCTCGTATGGAAAAGTTAGCCTACGCTTTGATACATGCCTCTAGGAAGATGAAGCCCTACTTTCAAGCCCATTCTATGGTCGTCCTCATGGACTCCCCACTAAGACAGGTCCTTCATAAACCTGAGAAGTCGGGAAGATTGATGGCGTGGGCCATTGAACTAGGGTAGTATGACCTTACCTATCATCCTAGGACGGCCATCAAAGGGCAGGTGCTTGAAGACTTCATCGCAGAGTTCACATGGGAAGAGGTCGAAGTTGAGAATAATCAAGAAACTATAGAAGGGTCAAACGTGAACGTCTTTTGAGATCCGAAAGAGGTTGTATCCAGGGGGTCCAGGAACAGAATGGTCGAGAATGAGGAAGACCAATACCTCTTCAGACAAGGAATAATGTTAGAAGGTGACTTCTCATCAGATAGAGACATCTGGAACCTCTTTGTCGACGAGTCCTCTTGCGAAAGTGGGAGCGGTGCGAGGTTGATACTCTCAGCCCCGGATGGTACTAACATCAAATATGCCCTAAGGTTTAACTTCAATGTGTCAAACAACGAATCAGAATATGGGGCCATGATAGCAGGCCTCTCCTTAGCAAGGAGCATTAATACAAGACTCCTCCTCCTTCACAGTGACTCAAGGTTGGTTGTTAATCAAGTATTGGGAGAGTATGAGGCCAAAGACGAAAGGATGGCCAAATACCTGAAGAGGGTGAGAACGATACCGCAAGGCTTCGAGGAGGTAAAAATGAAGAGAACACCTAGGCAAAACAACAGTCATGCAGACGCATTAGCAAGGCTAGCTTCGGTAACGAAGATAAATATCAGAAGGACGGTCCCTATTGAGATCTTGCCCAGAGCAACCATTGAAGAAGAAGAAGAGGTCAGTAACCCTTGCCTCAATTTGAACCCAGGGAACTCATGGATGGATCCCCTTATCAGATACATCAGAGAGGGGGTGCTATCGGAGTCAAAGTTAGAGAGGAGGAAATTAAGGTACAGAGCTGCAAAGTTCTCAATAGTAGGAGATGTACTGTATAGGAAGGGATCCTATTACCTCTTCTCAGATACGTTCATCCCATCGAAGTTCCCCACGTCCTATAGGAGGTACATAAGGATTCTGCTCCAGTCACATCGGAGGGAGACCTTTGGCCAAGAGGATTCTCACGCAAGGATATTGGTGGACGACCTTGGCAAAAGATACTGCAGCTTACGTGAAGAGGTGCGACAAATGTCAAAGATTCTCCATAATCCCCCATCAACCTCATCAGCCTATGACGTCTATCAGTTCCCTTTGGCCATTCGCAGTATGGGGGATTGACTCAGTAGGTCCCCTGCCAAGGGCTACAAATAATTTCTAATTTCTAATTGTTTCCATTGATTACTTCTCCAAGTGGGTAGAGGCAGAGCCGATGATCACGATTACAGAGAAGAATACCTTCCAATTTATGTGGAAGAACGTCATATGCAGACATAGCCTCCCAGATACCCTCATTTCAAACAACGGAACCCAGTTTAAAAATTCTTTCCTAGAAAAATACTACGAAAGAGTTGGGATAAACTAATTTTTCTCTTCTCCTAGCCGACCTCAGGCAAACGGTCAGACCGAAGTCACCAACAGAACAATCCTCGACGGGATCAAGAAGAGGTTGGAAGAGGCTAAGGGAAGATGGACTGAAGAGGTTTATGCTGTTCTGTGGGCCTATAGAACGACAGCTAGGACACCTACGGGGGAGACCCCATTTATGTTATCACATGGCTCATAGGCCATCATACCCACAGAGGTAGGACTCCCTACTCATAGGGTTCAGACCTACGACCCCGAGAAGAATGGAGAGGAAAGAAGACTCGACCTAGACTTGATTGAAGAGAAAAGGGAAGACGTAGAAGTCAGGCAAGCAGCTTACCAGCACAGAACAACAAAGTTTTATAATCAAAGGGTAAAATTAAGGCCCATAGCTGTAAGGGACCTGGTGCTGAAGAAGACGTTATAGAAAGTGAACAAGCTCCACCCAAATTGGCATGGTCCTTACAGAGTAATTGAGGAGGTTGTACCCGAAACCTACAGGCTAGAAAACCTTAAGGGGGAACCTTTTTCCAATCCCTGGAATGCTGATCATATAAAGAAGTATTACATATGATGTTGCACGAGAGTGTGTAAATATATCATCTTAGGAAGAGATTATTAATGAGAACATCAGTTTCCATGTCAATTCTTGGTCCATTGTGCTCTAGTGGTAGAATTTATGAGGATAACATCTTAGGTGATGACCTCGGACCTTATAACATCATGATTTGGTGACAAGGTCTGAGGTCAGACATCATACTTGGATGACCTCAGACCCTTAACATCATTAATTTGGTGAAAATTTTATGGGGATAACATCTTAGGCGATGACCTCAGACCTTATAACATCATGATTTGGTGATAAGGTCTGAGGTCAGACATCATACTTGGATGACCTCAGACTCTTAACATAATTAATTTGGTAAAAATTTTATGGGGATAACATCTTAGGTGATGACCTCAGACCTTATAACATCATGATTTGGTGACAAGGTATGAGGTCAGACATCATACTTGGATGACCTTATGCCCTTAACATCATTAATTTGGTGAAAATCTTATGGGGATAACATCTTAGGTGATGACCTCAAACCTTATAACATCATGATTTGGTGATAAGGTCGGAGGTCAGACATCATACTTGGATGACCTTAGACCCTTAACATCATTAATTTGGTGAAAATTTTATGGGGATAACATCTTAGGTGATGACCACAGACCTTATAACATCATGATTTGATGACAAGGTCTGAGGTCAGACATCATACTTGGATGACCTCGGACCCTTAACATCATTTATTTGGTGAAAATTATTTACGAGGATAACATCTTAGGTGATGATCTCATACCTTATAACATCATGATTTGGTGACAAGGTCTGAGGTAAGACATCTTACTTGGATGACCTCAGACCCTTAACATCATTTATTTGGTGAAAATTATTTATGAGGATAGCATCTTAGGTGATGACCTCAGACCTTATAACATCATAATTTGGTGACAAGGTCTGAGGTAAGACATCATACTTGGGTGACCTCAGACCTTAAAAACCATTTATTTGGCTCAACAAAGATATCATTGTATCGAGACCTGAAAACTGAACATACATTGCATGGAAAAGAAAATCATCCAATAAACAATTCAGCAAGAGAAGAAACAAAAGCCCTCCTTAGAGGTTGACATATTAAGTTACAAAATGCAAAGATATAAAGTATTAGTGTTTATCAAAGGTTACAATAAAGAGTTACAAAAGATTGCATAAAGCTTCACAAATATTTAAGTGTTCGCAGCCTCAGGGTTAGCGGTCACTTCTTCATTTCCTTGGCCGAGGGTGTCTACTTCCACCCCATCGTCTTGAGAACCAACATCTTCAGTCATGGTGTCTCGTTTAGTGGCAGTCTCGGTGGGTGCAACACCTCCCTCCTCTTCAACCTCCTGCAGGGCCTGAGAAAACTTGGTGTTGGCATAACCCAGGCAGATGAAGTCAGTGGCTGCAAGGCTTCCTGACTCCTTTTCCTTCATGGCGGCCCATTTACCAGTGGCCTTGATCCCTCTCTCCAGATATTCAAAGCCGAAGCTGACAAACTCGTCAGAGACCTTCTACTCCTCCAAGATCTTCTCGGAGGCATCATCCAAGGCAGCCTTGACAGTCACATCGACTTTATGCTGAAGAGGGATCTTCCCTCTGCCTGTCCATATCCTTTTGCAATCCCTTCATCTTATTCTCGGCCTTCTTTAGAGCAGCCTTCAGACGTTCCACTTCGGCGTTCAAGGTGGCTTCAATCTTCTCGGCCTCTTGGCCCTTCTCAATCAAAGAAAGTTTTCCCAAGGTCCAGTTGACATAATGATGCATGGTGAGAAGACCCTACAGAACATATGCAAAGATGTCAGTCTAAGGTCTGGTATAGTCCAAATGACGATGTCACACATTCAAAAGCAAATAGTTAAAGGCCTTACCTGGATGGTACGGTGAAGAGAGAATTCAACCTGCAGGGGCTTATCCAGGGACCGACAAAAGCGCTTGTCAGACTCGGTCATTACACCATCGATAGCATCCAAGGCCTTCAAACTTTGGCCAATGACACTATCACCAATCTTTAATTACTCAAGACGAGCAATCAAGGCATCCTCAGAAGAAATAGGGATGGCACAATCCCCCCCTTTCTTCTTATGCCTCTGATCCTCAGGGGTAGGGTCGGTAACCTTCCTCTTTTTGGTGGCCTCAACCCTCGAGGTAGAAGGAGGGGGAGGAGGAGCATTCAAACCTGCTTTTTTGATGAGCTTCGTTAGACTTGGAGCTGCCATCTCCCACAACTCGTCAAATATGCCTTCTGGGAGCTCTGTAGGATAAAAAGGTCTGAGTTAGAGAATCAGATATACATAAATTCAGAGGTATAACTTGTTATAATAAAAAGACACTTACGAAGCTCTGTCAGAGGACTCCCCCCAAGCCCTGTCTCAGAGAGGTAATGGGGGGTCATCAGGTGCTCAAATTTGATAAGTAGACCATGCTCCCCCTAGTCCTGAAGGTCTTTGACCTTCTGAAGATTATTTTGGCTTAGCCCAGGGTCGGCCCTAGCAGCCATTGTAACCTTTCCCCATCTCAGGGGTATTCTCGGCACTAATGAGGAAGAGGGGGCACATGGACCAAATTCCCATGGCCCTGATGCAAAGAAGTAACGTGGCTTCCAGTTATGGTTTGAGGTTTGGGTAATCTGAAGCATCTTTTTATTTGACTTTCGAGCTAAGAAATGATAATAGCTCGGATGGTTTCTAGCAGATGAAGGAACATAGCACCCTGTAAAGACTTGAATAGGAAGGTCTGAGTGATGGACATCCCTCCATAGGACAATGGCTCCAATTATCACCCTCAAAGCATTGGGTGACAAGTGGGAAGGAGCCAAGTTGATGTAGGCCAATATAACCCTGATGATGGGATGGATGGGCAGATGAAATCCCAACTTGAACATCGGCTCATATAGGCAGATCTCCCCATCTCGACCGTCATAAGCCCTCTCTTCCCTCGGAGGTCTCCTGAGTTTTATAGAGGGACCTATGGAATATAGATGTCTGAAGGCCAGAAGGTCGACCTCACTCACTGTACTCTCAATCTCGATCGGCTCAGAGGGGTCAACATCACTCTCCATAGCATCATCATCATCTAGCTCAACGTCTGCCCGAGCAGACAATGGGGAACCATCTGGAAACCTCTGAGTGAACTTAGCCCCTGTGACTGCCGATAGAGGAATGGCATCAAGAATCGGTGGAAGACCCACACTTGGTCCAATAATTTCAACCTCTGAGGAAGAGGTTGATGTGCTTGAACTTTTTTGAGACGAGGCCCGACTGAAAACCTCTGCTTGATTAGGGACCTGGTCTTTTTGATTTGAGAAGCCCATGGCTTCTTGGAAGGAATCCATAGACATAGGGTCTGAGGTGGATGACTCAGACTCCGACATTGAAGAGGGTTCAGCTGGGACCTCTGGTTGGTTAACTAGTTCGGTTGGTTCAGGGTATATGACCTTCATATGTGGTGGAAAAATAGGTCTAAGGGGGAATTCCTCTTCCCTACGAGCTTTCTCTTGCGCTCTTTCTATTTGCCTAATTTTCTCTAAGGTCTTTTCTCTAAGAGAGGCGAATTCCTCTAAGAGTTGGTAAAGGGGTCTGAGCATATGAGGCAGACCCTACACTTACAACTCTCCTAAATAATAAACAGGATTGGAAAATGGGATTAAAGATCAAATTGTCAAACTTTGAACAAAAACTACCAAGAATAATAAGAAGAGTGTCGCCAGAAAACTAATAATCTCACCGGAAACCTCTTGAAGCTCACCGAAAAATACAAAAACAAGAAGAAGGCAGGAAAAATAAAGAAGAAAGGATGGTAAAAGATACCTGAAGAAAAGTGGTAAGGAGGAACGGAGAGATTGTAAGGAATGACCACCCAATGCTACTTCAAAACCAGAGCTCTTCTAGAGAGAGAGAGAGTTGCAGAAATTCCAAACGAAAAAATAAAGAAGTGGGAAGAAAGAGAGAGGAAATAAGGGTTTAACCCTAAAATAACCCCACACGCTTACCAAGGCCCATCATTACCTTGGGAGCCCAAGAGTCTACAATCATTACACCTGCCAGGCACGCTAGCCACTTCAGCTGCTGACACTTGTCAAAAAGTATCAACACCTACATAAATTTAACCTCGGACCAACATACCCCTTAGGCACCTGATCACACAGGTAACTAAGGGCTAGGGGTGATTGATATGCCCTGAATATACCCCCTCGGCTCAGAGACATCAACCTCGGCCCATGAGGATGGCCGAGGTTGGAGGGATCCCAGCTCATCAACCAGCGGTCTCATCCCAAGAAAGGTCGGCTATGGACTAGCCGACGTTCCTGCTACCTCGGTAAGTGAGGTCATCCATGATCCAGGGGAGGTTATCCACCTGGTCTTCCAAGGATTGCAACCTCGGCTCGGAAGATGAAGAGGTTACCCGTCATCAGCAGCAATCTCGGCTAGGGATCGACCGACGTTGCTGCTTTGCCACCACTACCTCGGCCCAGGTCGATGTCATAGCTCAACATGTCATACCTCAGCTCTCCCACTGAACCAAGGTCACCACCTCGTCCACTTCCAGACCGAGGTTGTGACCAATCACAGATGACCGAGCTCTTCTGCGCATATGTGGGGCTAGGAACACGTGTACATAAATCAGTTATAATCGAATCATTCCCCCCACGTGAGGGAATATTGAGGTCATAATTATCTACATGAGATCAGCCAGGTGTTATTCTCATACTGGTTCAATCCTCATGCACATACTCATTGCATGCTTGGGGGGTACACTACACCCCCCAGGCACTATATATAGAGGTCATCCTCTACCTTGAAAAGGATTCGAAATCAGCAACCCTAGCTGAAACTCTGTCTAAATACACAGTAGAGAGAGAAATCTTGAGAGTTTGTATCTATGGCCATTAGAGCCCTCATACAGTAATACTAATCCCACACTTGCACAGTGGACGTAGGCCTGATTGGCTGAACCACTTATATTCCGGTGTGATTCCTCTTCTCCTCACCTCCTTCTACTATATACCTTTATACTGCCATTGTTCACTGAATTGAGCTTACAAACACCTTGAAGGGTGGTGATGTTTCCAGCATCATCAGTCCTCCTCTAGTAATTGAAGATGAGGTTGAAGATAAAGACAGTTCTAGAAAGTCTTCTCTAGTAGTTGAGTCCGCTGTAGACCAACCTAAAATTACTCAGTCTTCTCCTCCTCCAATCGAGCAAATCGAGCAACTCCAATCTGTAGCCCCTTCTTCTGAGCAGGACAAGAAGGTTGAGAATGATAGGGAGAAGGTGTAAAGTTATTTGGCATTTGCCCTTTTACTTTTTTGTTTTTTTTCTTTAAAAATGAACCTTTTGTTCCTTTTTGTCTCTTATTAATTATGCTTGTTCTCCATTCTTATTGTTGATTAGTGGTCATTTCTTCTTTCTAGTTTATAGAAAAGATCGAATAACTGTCTTCCAATGATACCGAGATACTGAGGAAGTGTAAATCTTTTTTCAAAGCAGGTCATGCGGACTTATTCGAAGAAGGGATTATCAGTTGCTTGGTGATGATGCATCAAAGCAGGCCAAAGAATCCTACAAGTATGTGAAGTACTTACTTGATTGGGTGGTAATAAATAATGTTGCCTACTATGAGATGAAAGAAGAACTTCAAGAAAAACATAAAGAATCTACTGCGTTGTTGCACTAGAGCTACGAGCAGAAATATCGAATCTTAAGTGTAGGTCAGGGCTTTGATAACTTTGTATTTATAATAAAAAGGAAGCTTTACTTAAGCTTGAAGTTGAAGAAACTAGAATTGCTGCCAAATTTTTGGAAGAGGAGAATAATAATTTGAGGGATGAAGTGAATCTTTTGAAGTCTGCCTCTGGAGTTGTTATTATTATTATTAATGAGGGATACTCCTTTTTAGAGGCTAAAAATGCAACATTAAGGGATGAGTTGGAAGCCTTAAAAAAGATTAAGACTGCACCCTCTTCCCGAGTAAGAAATAACCCTGGCCAAGGAACCACAGAAGAAATTAGGACCCAGCAGGCCCTTGTTAATCAAGCTGCATAGTTAAAAGCTAAATATCGAGCTATTGCTGGGATGTCCCAAAAGCTGCAGACCTTTTCAGAATAACTATCCACTCTATCTTCCCAATTATAGGTTAAGGATGGAGTATTGAAGAAGTTGCAGTCTCAAGTTGATAAATTAACCTTTGAATTCCATAAGTAACCAAATGAGGTTTGGATGGATGGGTATAATGAAGCTCTGGGGAATCTTGATGATAGACTTCAATAGGCCAAGAATTAATCCTATAAATGGGGTTGGATGAACTCTTTAACCGTGATGAAGGTGGATCAGAACAACTCTTTGTGGGATTGGTATGACCCAGGTTTGTTGGAGCTTGACAATCCTCCATTCAAGTTAGATGTTAACTGGATTCATGTTCATCGTATTCCTTAATGCTTGATTTTAAAATTCTTAGGAGATTATGAGCTACATGATGAACTAGAGATCGTCTGTCCTCATCATCTGCTTGATCGTCTTAGCAGCAGCAATACCAGGATGCTTCAAGAATTCAACTTCATCAACTCTCCTTATACCTTGGATGATCCTCCAATTGGCATGGATCCTGTTTCTAAGGCCGAAGGAAAACGTCCTATAGAATAAGACTTTGTATTTTGTTTCTGCATGTTTGAGCAACAATATGTATTTAATTTAATGAAGAGCTTATTTTATGAATGGATCAACTTTTAGTCACTCTTTGCATATATGAATGTCTCTTTAGTATTTGACTATGAATGGATAAACTTTTAGTTAATCTTTAGTTTTTCACTGGTATCCTTAGGATTATCCTAAGTATTATATCAATTACCAATGCATCACCATGGTTTTACTAATGTACCTAAAGTTTTTAAGTAATTGCATTAGTTGCCTTGGTTCCCAGGCGTAAGCGGAATATTTGTCCATCTTTTAGCCCAGTTTAGATGAAAATTATTCATCCGGGTCTTCGTCAACTAAGCATTTGGGACTTACAATTTTGCCTTGCATGGTTTTTATATTTTTGACAACCAACTTTGTTGGTGTCTGTATTGATACCGACAAACATTTCGCTGGTGATTTATGTTAATGACCAACATTGTTGATGCCTTTGTTGATGCCGACCAACATTGTTGGAATTTTTGCGTTGATAACCAACTTTATTTCTGCCTTTGTTGTTGCCGACCAACATTATTGGTATTTTTGTGTTGACAACTAACTTTGTTGGTGCCTTTGTTGCTGTCGACCAACATTGTTGGTATTTTTGTGTTGATAACCAACATTGTCGGTGCCTTTGTTGCTGCCGACCAACAATGTTGGTATTTTTGTATATGCATAATGTAGTGCATAACACTAGTACTCCGAAAAAAAATAATAACAATTTTGGGCAAATCGCATTCTCATTAATATTGAAATAAACTTAATACAACATGATTACATCACTAATAGTATTTCGTAAGGTGTTCTGCATTCCATGGGTTCTTGAATTCTTCACCCTCCAAAGTCTCAATTCGATATGTGCCTGGTCGGATGACTGTCGTAATACGATAAGGCCCATGCCAATTGGCTTCCAGCTTATTGTTCTTCTGAATTACTTTCTTCAAAATATAATCACCCTCTTTTAAGTTGCTCGGCTTCACCCTCTTATTGTAGAAACGTGTAGTCCGCTGTTTATAGGTTGTATTCCTTAAAGTCGCGTCTTCACGTACCATTTCCAGTATATCTAAGTCTAGCCTTCTCATCAAATCACTAATTGGGGGTAATAAAGTTAAGAACTTTATGCGTAAGTAAACGTAGCTCGACAGGAATTACTGCTTCAGTACCAAAGGCTAACATGTAGGGAGTTTCCCAGTAGCTGTTCTAAGAGTTATTCGGTAAGCCCATAAGACATAATGCTGTTCATTGATCTAATTCCCTTTAGCATTTTCCAACCTTTTCTTCAACCTAATCAGCAAATTTTTATTAGTTACCTTTCTCTGGCCATTTTTTTTAGGGTGGCCAGGAGTAGAGTGGATTTTTGGACGTTGGACTCGACACAGTAAGAAGAAAATTCGTCGTTGTCGAATTGTGTGCCATGATCAGTGATAAAGGCGTAGGACAAGCCATACCTGCATATGATATTCATCCAAATAAGCTGATAGACCTTTTCATAGGACATATCGATCAATGGTTCAGCTTCCACCCATTTAGTAAAGTAATCAACAGCTACAACCAGGTACTTGAACCTTCCTCGGGTGGTTGGCAAAGGCCCGACCAAGTCAATTCCCCACATAGCAAAGGGACAAGGTGAAGTGATTGGTGTTAGGATAGCTTGTGGACCCTTGCGTATGCCGGAAAACCTTTGTCAGTTGTCACACTTCTTAGCAAAAGATGCACAATACGCTAGCATAGTTGGCCAATAGTATCCTTGTGTGTGGATTCATCGTAACAAAGTTATTCCTGGTACATGGGCTCTACAGGACCCTTCATGGACTTCCTCAATTAAATATTTTATGTGACACCCTGCCTAATTAAATACTGGGTGATTAGTCCTATATCCAATTAAAACAACTTTCTCATCTGGTTCATTCTTAGCATAACTGTAGAAAACTTTTTAAAACATTACTAACCACCTGGTATTCAAAAAGCCGATGTCAAAATTTTAATCTTTTCATTTAGCAATCAACAACAACAGGACATTATCACATAAAAAAATCCCATGCAATAGAAATATAAATCCATCCACAATATAAAACACTGAAATGAAATAATACCGAATAAACCATCGGTTACAAAATCCAATATAAAGTCTAACCTGAATAAAAGTCTGAATACAAGGCCTGACTGTTATAAATGAAATAACTATAAGCAACATGCCCGGAAAAAATACTGCCCTGCACCCTACACTAGGAGTGAAGTAACTGAATCATCTAAGTCCAAATCATGCAAGCATCCACAAGTGATGTAGCTACGCATTCCTAAAATATATAATCCCGTTTGGTGTCCCTGTGACTAGACACCTAAAAGATTTTGGAAAAAGGTTTTGCAAGTACGGGCCAGAGCCCAAGTAAAAATCATTTAAAAACATTTTTACAAGTACTTAAATAACCGTTTAAATGAATAGCTATTAGATACACATGTTAGGTTACGAACACTCCCTTGAGTTCTTCATCTCTCATATTTAATGTGCACCTAACGTTTGCTACTCAACCCCACCTAGTCAATTCTAGCCAATCTAACTAGGCAGCCGGCATCTAATAAACCCAAATCAATCTAGCTCCTCCGTACCGCCCATATAGTACGCTATCGAATACCCTTAATAATTAACATCTCTCTTATGTTATTATTAAACCCCAGTTACCCTTTGTACGTAGGTTATTGTTCAAGCTTTTTAATTTAAGTTTCTCTGCTTAAACTTTATTTTAGATATTCACTAAATATCTTCCTGCTATTCACACATTAGTAGCTTCATGATAATATAGATATACACTATCTAAGCTCCCTACTAATTACTCTTTAGTAGATTAATCGTTCTTTAGATACATACAATCTCGTCTCTTCACTAGCACACATAAGTAGATTATTCTTGCTGTATATATTTTACACACCATATATACTACAAGTACACACTCTGCTATTATATCCCAGTATCACACATTAAGGGCTATTAGTTCGTAATGTTACCCCGAACCCAATAGTTGTTCCATATACATTGGTTCGTAATGTTACCTCGACCCCAATATTCAGATTAATTTTAGTTTAGATATGCACAACTAACTAGTTTGAAATCATAAGTCTACTACCCATAACTCATAGCGTCCACCTGTATTTACAGTCAATACATTTACTAAATATATATCCATTTCTCTTTAATATGAGCAAGGCTTTCCAAATTTTAGGATTAAGTGTTCACATACTTAAGTCAAATCAGATTTCACTATCTTTCTCATCTACTAATTTCACACAGTAGATAACATCACAAGTATATATATATTCTCACTTTATAATATATATATATATATATATATATATATATATATATATATATATATATATATATATATATATATATATATATAACGCGGCACCTCCCATACTCATCTGCGGTGCACACTGTAAAACATATTAAAGGTATATATATTTATCATCCATTATATATATACTAGTACGACACCCTTAGGCACAACTGCGGTGCATGCATACTCTGTTATCATGTCCGGTACATCTCTCATTGTACAAGGGACTATTGGTTCAACTTCTATCACGAACCATATATATCAAATCACACATATTGGAGGCGAACACAGTTCCAAGTCAATGGGCTACGCACATACCTACGCATCAATATGACCATCAACACTATCATTCTCACTGATAGCCCATACCTAGGTTCTATGTTCTAGAGGTGCGAATAAAAATCCCCCCGAAGGCTCCTTAAGATATGATCGTCCACAATGCACAACCTCCACTCAATAGCAAGCAGCGTAGGTATGTCATACACACAATAAATCAAATTATAGATATTTTGTCCACGTATATATCAATAGGGCATACGCACATCACATATCACAAGTCTCAGACGTAGTATATTTATATCCCGAATATCCCACGTATTAATGTATTATTACTTTAATCATATTATAGGTATTCAATACACTTATATATATATATATATAAAACAACAATAGGGCATACACACATCCCATATCACAAGCCTCATAGGTAGTATATTTATATCCCGATTATTCTACGTATTCCATAATTTATAACTTCGTTTAGTATCGTACGTTCCCGAGTATTTCTCACCACTCGAAGGGTATCCTTTATTCCACATATAATATCAGAAGGTAAACTCTCTACCCCCTACTGATCTAAGTCCTCGTTCCTCTTGAATTCTCTCAACTCGAATTATCCTTTAATTTAGTTTTTTCCTCTCTATTAATCCAAATTAATTCAGCCCTTAAACTCCCCTCGTTGGCTACGCCTAAAATCCAAACTAGGCCTACTAGTGTTTCAATATAATTACCTAATATTAGAAATGAAATCACACAAATGAATTCCGAATGATTTCCAAAGGTCCTAAACAAAAAGGAAATTATTGGCCAAAACTGGGAAACCAAATCGATTAGAAAATTTTCTAGCAAATTAAACTCCCTGTAGTAAAAAATCGATTACTCCCCCTACAGAACTCCGATTGACCTGATCAAAGTTCATTTGAAAGCTAAGACAAAGAGATTTCCAGTAAGAAATGTATCTTACTCAAATTATAAGTATAATTTAACTGACATACGTTTAAATTTACGTAAAAAATTCTAGCAGATTTCTATGCTAGCAGATCAAACACCCTATAGTTAAACATCGATTACTCCTTCTACAGAGCTCCGATTGACCTTATTCAAAGCTCATTAGAAATATAAGAGATATACCTTTACAATAATATATGTATATCACCCTAATTCTAATTAAAATTAAAATGGCATATGTTTAAAGTTACGTTAAGAATTCTGGCAGATTGACATCTTGTGTTCATTAATTAAACCCTAAGTCATTCAAGATTCATGTTCTTAAATTAAGAACCCATCAAGATTCAATATTAATCATCAAATATATTTTAATAACATTTTATCTTCACATATTGATAAATTTCTAATGAAAAATTTACACAAAAACATCAAAGATTCAACCCAAGAATCAAATTCTCCTTTAATTAACATAAAACCCAAATTTTCTCATGTTCATCAACTTTATTAATCAAGAACTTAGACTTCTCTCTTATTAATCAACTCAAACCCACTAATTTTATATTATCATCATTAAGAAACATCTCTACATGCATTCCTACTTTAGTTTATGAATTAAACCCTCCCAAATTCATGTAAAACTTCCAAAAGCATGAAATCAAACCCTATCCCACATGGGTATTATAACATGATTGATATAAATTGCCATTTAAATACTTGCCTCTCAATAGCAGGTCTGAAATTCGTTGATAAGATGATGTGGTGGTTCTCCCCTCGCTCCATTCTCGATTCTGTTGCGTTCAGGGTGAAAAATTGTGTAGGAAGCTTGGTTCTCCCTTCCTCTTCCTCTCCTATGGCTTCTATCCATTTTGATTTGTGTTAACCCTAGCCCCTCTCTATAATGGGAAGATATACACTTACATTTTTCGGAGTTTTCTAAATCCCAAACTCCCGAATGACCGAAATGCCCTTAAACGGTGCCGGAATGGTCTAAAATCGTCATGGGACCCAAACTATACACCCGAGGACACTTTTTTGACCCTTTTGGAACCAACCGTGATCTCAAAATCACCATCCGAGCCACTTTATAAAATCCTCTTATTTTACCTCCAAATACGCCACGTGTGAAATTAAGTTTAGGCTAAATTAATTAAAATTGAATCATCGAATTTAATAATTTCTCCCAATTAAATAAATTTGTAGGTCATAAATTTAATTAATTTCCATTTTACGAGGTGTTACATACTTCCCCCCTTACAAAGGAATATCGTCCTCGAAATTTGGATAAGGCATGTACTCCAAGGCCCCTACATGTCCTGAGTCCCATGCTCTCAAGATCATCACATTTATTTCTACCCCTCCCCATTTACGGGTGATGTAAACATTTCCTCTAACCAGGGTTCCCATACAACCTATAAATGAGCATAACTTCACCGATTCCACCTGGTTCAACTAGGCTCTCCTTATCGTATAGTTATTATCCCTTAGATATAACTTTATAAATAAATAATACCCAAGGTACTAAACCCGTGTCTTAATGGCTAATCATCTCCTCACTCCCAACATTGTGCTAAGCTTCATGCATGGCACGTCTTGCAAAGCAAAATCCAAATAAGGAACCCCCCTCCAATACACTACTACCTAACATTATCGGTCGTTGAGATCTTTTAAGCCCTCAGTCCATATTACGTACCCTCAAATACCCGTCTTTTGACATAAAAGTATACTCGTTCAGTCTCATTCTACACAAGACAACATATATCACGACGCTCTTACTATCAGTAGTTTCTTAGCGCTAAAAAAAGTCATGAGCTATATCTCTCCGCTTGACAATAAGCCTGTCTACCTTGAATCACATCAGTTACCGTCCCTGTGCACCGTGATTAATTATTACTACACAACATACACACAAAAGTCTACTACACAATATATATAATATATATACGCATATATGTAGGATCAACCCTCTTTCAGGTGATACCTCACAAAATAAACCATACCATGGAACAACGAACACGAGATCTCACTATCACAATCTATGATCGCTCAACCTGTTGCTAACCAGTCAACTCTCATAAAGTAGTCTAACCTATTTTCATAACTTTCGAAAGCAGTAAACTAATACATAATATAAATGTCCTCTTAGTTCATTCTCTTAGCCCAATTACTCTACCGAAAATCTCGCTCCTCGGACGGTTGTTGTGCCCCACTAACACCATTCCCATATACTTTTCCAGTCCGAGTAGTCTCACTTTCTCACCATGGACAAGTTCAATATATGTGGTCCCACTCTCTATTGATAGGACACCTCACTGTATCTTCCCTTTATCTCTGGCCACACTAGCCACGTCGGGGTGTCCTTCTCTCGGGCTTGGTAGTCTTATTCCCGATTGCAACCCCTATTGTCCGTTTGGCTTGACTGGCCCTATGGAACTCGTTGCTAGCCTCGATGGCCCTAATTGAATTCAGCGTCACTTGATAGGAGTTCAATTGGTCTGAATCTTTTAAATGGGTTCCCGACTGGGTATGCCCTCTTGTGGTGCTTCACTATCACTGTTTAATCCAGTCTTGCTCTTTGACTAGATTCTCCAACCCCCTTGGCTCCCCTCTCATGGAAGCGTTGATAAATTTATGTAAGCGTACGACCCTGATGACATAGACACTAATCATTCTAACCGGATCTCCCATCCAGGCTTGCATATTCTACTCACAACTCCATTATCAACATAAAGAACCTTTATTTACTTCTTATTCCCCTTCGTCGAGTACGAAGTTCCCTCAATAAGTCATCTCCTTTATCACAATCGGCCTATAACTCGCTCACTTGTGATAAGTTTCGAAACTCAATTCGCATCTATGTTCGAACAACAGATGGAACATCTATCCATAAAATTTCACTTAAATTTATCGTTTAATCCCATATACTCCTTATGTGTGGTGATTGACTCTCGTCACTTTATACTCCCCCTAAGAGCCTAAAAATTTCGGCTCAAAATTTTAATCCCGGGTGTCGCTACACTCAACCATGTACAATTGAATTTGGATTTTATCCTTCCATTGACCTATTACTCTCCCTTTTTTTAATCCTTATAGATGACTCTCCCAAAGAGTCCCTCAATTTTTCCCCCACCTCTTACCGACAACACTGGGTGAGTCTAAAATTTGCACTAACATTATCTACAAAAGTGAATGGGAATAGTGATTTTCCTATTGTCAATATCCTGAACAATAATCATGGTGACTTCCATCGTAATCACCATTCCCAGAATACTATAGGTCTTCTGTTGAGCCTCTCCTCATACAGTCCTTCTAACGGCCCTCACTGGTCGTCCTATAATGTTCGGTGTATGGAGCCCAACCGAACTCGTATACGAATCATATCAACTATATATAATGGCAAGAGAACATAAGTCGCATACGTCGAGGAATACAACAATACTATCATACGGTTCTATATCAAAGAACGCTACGCTGAAATGTGAAAAGCCGCACAGATCCTAAGAACACTAGAACCTGATGCTCTGATACCATATGTGACACCTTTCCTAATTAAATAATGAGTGATCAGTCCTATATACAATTAAAACAGGTTTGTCATCTGGTTCATTCTTAGTATCACTGTCGAAAACTTTTTAAAACATTAGTAACCACCTAGTATTCAAAAATTCGATATCAAAATTTTAATCTTTTTATTTAACAATCAACAACAACAAGACATTATTACATAAAAAAACATCCCATGCAATAGTAATATAAATCCATCCACAATATAAAAGACTGAAATGAAACAATACCGAATAAACCATCGGTTACAAAATCCAATATAAAGTCTAACCTGAATAAAAGTCTGAATACAAGGTCTGACTGTCATAAATGAAATAACTATGGGTAGCATGCCCGAATAAAATATTTCCCTGCACCCTACACTATGAGTGAATTAACTGAATCGTCTAAGTCCAAATCCTTCAAGCATCCACATGTGCTACAACTACGCATCCCTAGAATAGATCATCCTGTTTGGCGTCCCTGTGACTGGACACCTAAAAGGTTTTGGGAAAAGGGTTTTCAAGTACGGGTCAGATCACAAGTAAAAATCATTTAAAAAAATTTAGCAAGTACTTAAATAACAGTTTAAATGAAGAGTTATTAGATACACATGTTAGGTTGCGAACATTCCCTGGAGTTCCTCATCTTTCATCTATAATGCGCACCTAACATTTTCTACTCAACCCCACCTAGTCAATTCTAGCCAATCTAACTAAGCAGCCAGTATCTAATAAACCCAAATCAATCTAGCTCCTCCGTACTTCCCATACAGCACGCTATCAAATACCCTTAATAATTAACATCTATCTTATGTTATTATTAAACCCTAATTACCCTTTCTACGTAGGTTATTGTTCAATTTTTTCCGTTTAAGTTTCGCTGCTTAAACTTTATTTTAGATATTCACTAACTATCTTCCAACTATTCATACATTAGTAGCTTCATGATTATATAGATATACACTATCTAAGCTCCCTACTAATTACTCTTTAGTAGACTAATAATTCTTTAGATACATACTATCTCGTCTCTCTACTAGCACACATAAGTAGATTATTCGTGATGTATATATTTTACACACCATATATACTATAAGTATTATATCCCTATATCACACATTAAGGGCTATTGGTTTGTAATGTTACCCCGACCCCAATAGTTGTTCCATATATATTGGTTCGAAAATATTCAGATTAATTTTAGTTTAGATACGCACAACTAACTAGTTTGAAATCACAAGTCTGCTACCCATAACTCATAGCGTCCACCCTTATTTCCACGCAATACATTTATTAAATATATATCCATTTCTCTTTAATATGGGCAACGCTTTTCAAATTTTAGGATTAAGTGTTCACATACTTACGTCAAATCAGATTTCACTATCTTTCTCGTTTACTAATTTCACACAGTAGATAACATCACAAGTATATATATATATATTCACACTTTATAATAAATCTATAACGTGGCACCTCCCAGACTCAGCTGCGGTGCATACTGTAAAACATATCAAAGGTATATATATATTTATCATCCATTATATATATACTAGTACCGCACCCCTAGGCACACCTGCGGTGCATGCATACTCTGTTATCATGTCTGGGTACATCTATCGCTGTACAAGGGACTATTAGTTCAGCTTATCTCACGAATCATATATATCAAATCACACATATTGGAGGCGAACATAGTTCCAAGTCAATGGCCTATGCACATACCTACGCACTCATATGATCGTCAACACTATCGTGCTCACTGATAACCCATACCTAGGTTCTATGTTCTAGTGGTGCGAATCAAAATACTCCTCGAGATATGATCGTCCACAATGTTTAGTCTCCACTCGATAGCAAGTAGCGTAGGTATGTCATACACACAATAAATCAAATTATAGATATTTTCTCCACGTATATATCAATAATATCAATAGGGCATACGCACATGACATATCACAAGTCTCATACGTAGTATATTTATATCCTGAATATCCCACGTGTTAATGTATTATTACTTTAGTCATATTATATGTATTCACTCCACCAATATATATATTACAACAATGGTGCATACACACATCCCATATCACAAGCCTCATACGTAGTATATTTATATCCCGATTATTCTACGTATTCCATAATTTATAACTTCGTTTAGTACCGTACGTTCCCGAGTATTTCTCCCCTCTCGAAGGGTATCCTTTATTCCACATATAATATCAGAAGGTAAACTCTCTACCCCCTACTGATCTAAGTCCTCGTTCCTCTTGAATTCTCTCGACTCGAATTATCCTTCAATTTAGTTTTTTCCTCTCTATTAATCCAAATTAATTCAGCCCTTAAACTTCCCTCGTAGGCCACACCTAAAATCCAAACTAGGCCTACTAGTGTTTCAATATAATTCCCTAATATTAGAAATGAAATCACACAAATGAATTCCGAATTATTTCCAAAGGTCCTAAACAAAAAGGAAATTATTGGCCAAAACTGGGAAACCAAATCGATTAGAAAATTTTCTGGCAAATTAAACACCCTGTAGTAAAAAATCGATTACCCCCCCTACAGAACTCCGATTGACCTGATTAAAAGCTCATATGAAAGCTAAGACAAAGATATTTCCAGTAAGATATGTATCTTACTCAAATTATAAGTATAATTGATATGGCATACATTTAAAGTTACGTAAAAAATTCTGGCAGATTACTATGCTGGCTGATCAAACACCCTATAGTTAAACATCGATTACTCCTTCTACAGAACTCCAATTGACCTTATTCAAAGCTCATTAGAAATATAATACATATACCTTTAATATAATATATGTATATCACTCTAATTCTAATTAAAATTAAAATGGCATATGTTTAAAGTTACGTTAAGAATTCTGGCAGATTGACATCTTGTGTTCATTAATTAAACCCTAAGTCATTCAAGATTCATGTTCTTCAATCAATAACCCATCAAGATTCCATATTAATCATCAAATATATTTTAATAACATTTTATCTTCACGTATTGATAAATTTCTAATGAAAAGTTTACACAAAAACATCAAAGATTCAACCCAAGAATCAAATTCTCCTTTAATTAACATAAAACTCAAATTTTCTCATGTTCATCAACTTTATTAATCAAGAACTTAGACTTATCTCTTATTAATCAACCCAAACCCACTAATTTTATATTATCATCATTAAGAAACATCTCTACATGCATTCCTACTTTAGTTTATGAATTAAACCCTCCCAAATTCATGTAAAACTTCCAAAATCATGAAATCAAACCCTATCCCACATGGGTATTATAACATGATTGATATAAATTGACATTTAAATACTTACCTCTCAATAGAAGGTCTGAAATTTATTGATAAGATGATGTGGTGGTTCTCCCCTCGCTCCGTTCTCGATTATGTTCCGTTCGGCGCGAAAAACTTTGTGGGAAGCTTGGTTCTCCCCTCCTCTTCCTCTCATATAGCTTCTATCTCTTTTGATTTGTGTTAACCCTAGACCCTCTCTCTAATGGTAAGATATACACTTACAATTTTCAGAGTTTTCTAAATCCCAAACTCCCAAATGATCGAAATGCCCTTAAACGGTGTCGGGATGGTGTAAAGTCGTCCTAGGACCCAAACTATATACCCGAGTACACTTTTTTGACTATTTTGACCCTTTAGGAATCAATCGTGATCTCAAAATCACCATACGAGTCACTTTATAAAATCCTCTTATTTTACCTTCAAATACGCCACGTGTGAAATTAAGCTTAAATTGAATTAATTAAATTTGAATCGTCGAATTGAATAATTTCTCCCAATTAAATAAATTCTTGGGTCATAAATTTAACTAATTTTCATTTTAAGGGGTGTTACATTTTACTTCAGTTGGATGCACACAACGTTGCAGACCAACCGTCAATCCTCTTCTATACAACACACCACTGTCTAACACATATCTCACTGCTTTGTATTTCAGTTTCTTAGCTTCAAGTAGGTTGGCTGGTAGAATTCCTTCTTCAATATAAGCTCTTTGGGATCCATTCAAGATGGCCCCATATCCATTGCAATCAAATTAATCATTAGGTCTTCATCAATGCTCCCATTAGCAAGTAGCTCAATAGGAATAGTTCTTCGTAGCTCGATTCTAGTTACTGAAGCTAACTAAGAAAGTGCATCTGCTCGGGCATTTTCCAATCTTGGAATTCTGATAATCTGGACAGCTAGTATAGTGTCAATAATCTCCAAAGCTTTAGCTAAGTATCTGGGCATCAATTCTCCTTTAGCTGCATATAAGTTCAACGCCTGATTTACCACCAACAGTGAATCACTGCATACCATAACTTCCTTGGCATTCAGTGACTTAGTTAGATTTAAACCAATAATCACAGTTTCATACTCTGCCTCAATATTAGAGGCTTGAAATTGTAATCGTAGAGTGTACTCTATATCTAGTTCTTCTGGAGTATTGAGAATGATTCCAGCTCCACATCCAGTTGTACAGGATGACCCATCAACATACAGAATCCATATAAGAATATTGTTATCAAACGCTTGGTTTGTCAGAATACCTTGATGGAAGATTTTATCCTTCACCTCCTCATATTTCTTTTCTATCTCCTGTATTCTGCTGGACGGTTCTAGTAGATCATTGATAATTTTTTCTGCAGTTTCCTTTGTTTGGAGTTGGTCAGGCATATCTCCAGTAGATCTGTTGACTCCTGAAAGTGGCTCGACCAGATTCCCTTGTTGCTCGGGGACCTCTGAATAAGTGAATTCTGCAATAAAATCAGCCACAACTTAGCCTTTTAAAGCAGTTATTGGTTCGTATACAAGGTCATATTCCCCCCACTCTACAGCCCAATACATCAATTTTCTAAATTTTTCTGGCTTATGCATAGCCTGCCTTAATGGATGGTCAGTATATATACCACTATGGTGTGAACTTGAAAATATGGCTTCATACGTCTATTAGCCTCAATTAAGGCCTATGCTAACTTCTCCAGTTTAGTATATCTGACTTCTGCTCCTCGAAAAGCTTCGCTAGTGTAATAAACCGGCTTTTGAACTCCATTTTCCTCCCTGATCAGGTTAGAGCTAACAGATGACTCAGAAAATATCAAATATAAATACAGCTTTTCTCCCAACACTAGTCGGGAAAGTAGTGTTGGTGCTCCTAGGTACTTCTGTAATTACAGGAAGGCTTTTTCACATTCTTCATTCCATTCAAAGGTTTTTATGAGTACCTTAAAGAATGGCAAACATCAGTCTGTTGCTCAGAACACAAATTTGTTGAGCGTTGCTATACACTCTGTTAGCCTTTGAACAGACTTTTTAAAGGTCGGGGATTGCATTTCTAACAAGGCTTTGATCTTATCTGGATTAGCTTCAATTCCCCTTTGATTTACTCTATTCCCGAGGAACATTCCATCCTGAACTCCGAAGACGCACTTGGTGGAGTTTAACTTCATCTGGTGCTTTTTTAATTGATCAAACGTCTCGCTGGGGTTTTTTGTGAATTTTTTAAAAATAGTTATAAAATGTATTTTGACCTAATTTTTTGAACATGGGTTTATTGGAAGGTTAATTTCAGGAAAAAATATATAAATTTGAAAAAAAAAGTTTTTTTGGGCCTACAACTAGGTGTGATGTAATGAAAATGTATAGAGCATGATGTAGGTGAAAATTCTCCTATATATATATATATATATATATATATATATATATATATATATATATATATATATATATATATATATATATATATTTTGTGAACACATACATAATATTACGGTTCACTATTTATAAATGTATGAATTCAAACATGGCTTTTAAAACAAATATATATTTTTTAATATTTAACAATTATAATAATTTATTATATATACGTGTGTATTATATTGTAAGTTAATCAAAATAATTATTATATGAGTAGAAAAAAATGCCTAAATAAAATTTGTTCAACTTTAAATTTTATACAAACTCACATAACAAAATTGTTTCACAAAATAAGTATTTAGATTTTATAGGTAGTTTTTATAATTTAATATTTTTAAGGGCATTTTTGTCTTCACAATAATTATTTTTAAAGATTCCCATGAAAAAGTAAAACTCCTATATATATTGGATGGATTTTGATTCCATCACACAAAGGAGGTAATCTGATTCCATTGGAGTCCACATTCTCATTCAATTTAATCTCGCACCAAACAATGTAATCTTATACTTTTTCAAGAATGTTCGAAAGGAATCAGTTTTCACCCAACTTTAACACGTACCAAACTGGGTCAAATTATAAACTAGATATACCATATATGTCCATTTAAACCGATCTCGACCGTCCATTAAATGAAATGAGTATTTTTATTTCAACTCACTAAAGTAATTTATGCATCCAATTTAAGGAAATATTAATAAACTCACATTACTAAAATTATAAATTTGTATCTTTTTCCCGAAGGGAAAGGTCAAACATGGCCAAACGAAAACAATTTGGAATAAATATATTATCCAATTTTAACGGAATGTAGCGCCACCAATTTGGGATTGACAACACATTTACTATCACTCATTCTAACTCGTGTACTTTTTTAAAGTTCCACGTCATTTATTGAGAACCAAATACTTCAGTTGGTGAAGCTCTAAAAGTTGGTATAGTAATGATTTCAAGAGCGCGTTTGATTTTGTATTCAGAAAATTCGATTTAAACATTGTTTTTAAATATCGTTTTAAAATTCAATTTTTTGTATTTATAATTATTGGTGCACATTTTGGTAAATTTATTTTTAAATACAGTTTTTTAAAATTTTAACAAATATGTATATTTATATTATACACATATATGTGTGTGTGTGTGTATGTGTGTGTGTGTGTGTGTATATATATAAATATATATTAAACTTTCATACATACATGATACATGAGTGTATATTTAATGAGGTATGTTGAGTAGTTTAACTCTCTCTCTCTCTCTCTCTCTCTCTCTCTCTCTCTCTCTCTCTCTCTCTCTCTCTCTCTATATATATATATATATATATATATATATATATATATATATATATATATATAGCCAGGCGCATCTGCATTATGTTCTATACATCACCCATGCATCACGCCTAATTCTAGTCCCTAAAAAACTTTTTTTTTTCAAATTATATATCTTTTCTTTGAAATTAACCTTCCAATCAACCCATATGCAAAAAATTACGTCAAAATACATTTTGTAGTTATTTTTAAAAAATTCTCAAAAAACTGCTAAAAATACCTTATTTATAAGGGTCTGCGCAAGCAATTTTTGTGAATTTTTAAAAAATAGCTACAAAAATGCATTTTGACCTAATTTTTTGCATATGAGTTGATTGGAATGTTAATTTCAAGGAAAAAATATAAATTTTGAAAAAAAAAATCTAGGGCCTAGAATTAGGCGTGATGTGCGGTGTGATGTATAGCGCATGATGTAGGTGAGTCTCTCTCTCTCTCTCTCTCTCTCTCTCTCTCTCTCTCTCTCTCTATATATATATATATATATATATATATATATATATATATATATAGTAATGCTCTTGTGCGGATTAGTTCGTATTTTAAGAGGGCAGACCGGACATGTGTCATCTGGCCGTGAGCCTAAAAATTATCGGGTAAATTATAGGCACTCTCTCTTTTCTAGGCTCACCATCAGGTGACACATGTCCGGTCCACGCTCTTAAAATGCGAACTAGTTCGTACAAGAGCATTACTATATATATATATATATACTAGCGGAATGCCCGTGCCTGAAGGCACGGAGAAACTTTCCAAAGAACGTAATCGTAAAACGGGTAAAATTTCCAAAGTAATAATTCTAAGGGGACAAAACTTTCGTTCCCCAACAAAAAAAATGCCAATTTGCACTTACAAAAATACCTCCGGATTATGTAAGGGAAAAGAAAGCCCTAGAAAACTATACACCCCACTGAATCGTGTTTGTTTCTGGTAAAAAAAACATGTGTCGCATTTACTTGGTCATATTAGTAAAAAAAAGATTTCATATTGTGTCATATCTCATTTTATTTTTTACAAAAATAAAAACACGACCAAATTAAAATGTGACACAAAACAAAATCTTTTATTTAACAATATCCCCAAATAAAAGCGACACAACATGATTTTTTTTATTTTTTTACACACTCAAACACGATCCGATATTTTTACATTATACTTCATCGTGTTCCAAAGTATTGAATCGTGTCTAATTTAAGTTATAAAGTTTTTTTACCAATTTAAAAATTTTGGACAAAATTTCATCAATTTATAGGACTATCCACCTTGTTTAAGAAATGAAAAGCACTCCAACAACAATATTCAAATATAATTTAAGTCCAAAAGATTTTTTATATAACACAAATAATTGTGAACAAAGTAAAGGATTTGGGCATAATTTATTTTGTTTATAAGAGTATACATCATGTTTAAGAAATAAAAAATACTCCAACAATACTAATTGGAGGTATTTTGACAAATAACACGTGTACAATTGAGAACTCGTGACTTTGTGTATCCCACGAATGCAAGGATTGACTAACTATTGCACATAAAAGTAATAACACAGTGCACTTAAAAGTAATAACAGTGAAGAACTACAAAAAAAATGCGTTTACATGTTCATCCAATATGACTAAACCTACATATGATCTCTTCTCCCAATTAAGTTCGCAACTATACCCTGCATGAAAAATGAGCAAGATATTAAAAACAATAGCAAAGTTCATCTTTTTAGCTCAAGCAAATAATGGCAATGACAGAAGGCCAACCCATTAGAATTAGCAGTGAAAATGGATTCAAATCAATGAACAATAATTCAAATAAAAGTTTCCTTTATTTATAAAACATAAATAATTTACTTTTAAGAAATTTCCAAATCTGAACAAATAATAATGCAAAGAAAAAAAGGGAAAACCAAATATTAGAAGTCATATCATACCAGATGGGAAAGTGTATTGAGCTATCACTTCCAAATGCTAAAGAAAGTGTGCAATGGAATGACCACCTGATTAAGTGTAAAGAGACCCTATCAAAATTTCATGTTTCAGATGAAGAACCACCCACTACCTTTGTTTAAACTGCTCTGCTCCCATTTTAAATTAGTGGTCCATTTCATACACGTAAAGTAACAAAATCATAATACTCTTCACCAAGAAATAAAATGATAATGAAAAACCATAAAATGATTTAATCATTAAGTGAATGGACTGTGCAAAAATTCTTTAAAAAATAACAGTGAATGTTTTACTGAGTAAATTCTTTAAGGAACTAATAGTGAATGGACTGAGCTAAATGTTTTACTCAGTAAGTGAAGTACATGTTAATATAGATCACCATATTCTATATGATTAGGAAGGAAACTATGTGCCTGCCAACTAACTTGGACATAAAATAGCAAGATGATGCTCCGGTTGTGGCATTAAAAATAACCACGAAAAGGCCTCAAATAACACCAAAAAGTGCTCTAGCTAGCAGCGACATGAAAATCACACATGTCTGCATAAATGTTTGCACGAATATGTAAGTTGAGCAGTAGAAGTGGTGGCTTACGGCTATTTATGTGAGCGCGATCGATTTTCGATGTCGATGTCAAACAATAAATAAATGCATTGAATTTGAAGCCCGTAAGCAATTAAACATTCAAAGCTTATTATAGTTAAACATTTGCACATCACTGCATTCAGCATCAATAATCCACAATAGCCTTTAGGAGAAAACCATTGAAATTTATAAACAAAAACAACAGATCCACAAAATAAAATGCTTTTAGCATACAAAAACAACAAAAATTGATGCACAATAGCCTTTAACAAGATTATCAGCTTCAAGATGAGGAAGAACTTCAAGCTCATCGTGCTAAGCCCATGATTGATCCTGTAATATTAATGTGCAGTAGCACATGGCCCACTGATACAGCTAAAAGTACCATGAATACGTGTAGTACATTGAATTTTAAGAAAACATAAGGTGTAAATCAAACGCTAAAACACATAAGAATCCATCATACTCGGTATGATAATAAATAATAAAAAGCAAAAGCCACTTATGCTGGTGTAATTCTTATTTCAATGTATAAAAGTAAGATGTTGACAACATAACAAAAAACAAAACATATTGAAATGAATAAACCAAAAACCTAAAAAAAAACATAAAAAAAAAAACCAAACTCAAGAGTCGTGATTATGTACCGAATGCCAATACACCTTATAATAGTTTGACAGGTAAGAGGGCTATTCAGAACTGCATCCAGTATGATAATGCACCTTATAAAGTCTGACAGGTGAAAGTTGTCGCAACCTAAAATTTCAAGCACCAAAATCACATCTGCAGATCCAAGAAACAAAACAGATAAATATGCTCCTCGTTGTTAATAAGTTCATCTCAATAATGTTTATAGTATGATAGTTGAAATCTAGGTTAAGCTTTTTAGGCAAAACAATAGGAACCAACAACAAAATGAAAAAAAAAATAACTGGAATCAAAAATTTGATAAAACAAAGATATGATTGAAATAATATAGAGTCCTTCCTTCACAGTGCAAGTATCATACCATATGTGCAAAAAAACATATGTCGGAAGTAATATAATCTCCTTTCTTCAACCAATATGAAAATTAGTTGATGTCCCCTTTCATGATTTTAAATTATAATTACATGATGAGATATTATGACTAAAGAATGGTTCAATTACATTTGCGTTTTTAGGCCTCTAATGTTCTACATTGTGACTCTAGAGAGTTGCTCTCCAAAGTTTATTATAAATATATTTGGACCTTAAAGCATGTCATTTAATAAGGGAGGGAAATTAATTGAATGGAACAGGACAAATCACAAGTACCTTCGGTTTGATAAAGTTCAAACCAATTTGCTTCAAAACCAAGAATACCACCACATACATGTAGATAAAGCATTTCACCGTAGCATTTTTCTAATGAAACCAACAAACTCACACTCTATGGAGAGAAATTGAAGTTAAAAAACTAATATCTTAACTCTATATGTGATTTTTTTTATTAGAAAAAAGTAAAAGAGACCTAAGAGGCAAAATAGATGAACAAAAAAAATTAAATTCAGTCTCCAAATGAATCAACATGTTTTTGTCGTGTGTAAAAACATGAAGAAATCTTGAAGGAATCAACATAAGAGCACGTCAGACCAAAACTTTTGAATCACCATGAAACCTTATAAATCCCTCAACACCATGAGACCAAAACTTATCAATCTCTCAAACATTATCACAGTGTTATACCACAAACATTATCATAGTGTTGATTGATCAACAAATCAAAGTAAAAAGATTACTACGAACTTTCCAAAAATAATCATCCGAGTCTTTTGTCAAATACATGGAAGGAAACACATGTTTAAAAAAAATAGTACGTCATATGCGGTTTCAGTCACCAATAAAGAGAGAGAGGTCATTCTCAAACGATGCTTGTTTTGGCGATGCTTGAGAGCCAGCTGAGCGACTTGGATCCTTGCTGCCAAGCTCATCTCACTGCCTATTCCTAAACCGTGCATGCAAGATAAGATCTTCCCAAGATCATTGGTGGGGTGACCAGAAAACGAACACCTTTGCTTGCCATGATCAATACTGCCATGGTGTTCTCCGGATTAGATTGAGTTTCGGCCCCACAGATTGTATTAACAGCATCGCCTTGAGCCTGAAATCTATTATGAGAGTAATCTCCGTTTCACAACCATTTCGAACTATCAATACAGACCATTGTTACCTCAAGCACCATGATTGGAGATTGAAGAAAAACTAATGCAGGATGAATTCAGTGTTAGAACGTCTCACCCTCGAGGAGATTTGTGTTTTATCAGGTTTGGTGCAACAGAATTCCAAAGTTGCACACAGTTAATACTGGCGGTCATAGGAAAGACAATGTCGGGAAACCCAAGGTGCTTCATCATCTTAATGAGTTTACTGTAACCTGGAGCTATAAAATGGGCGGCATTTGGTGGATTCTAACTTTTAAGTGCCTACAAATTAGAACAATATAAACCAAATTAAAACATGTTATATAAAAATAAAACATCCAAAGTACAAATATCACTCAAAATTACTCAGTTTGGAACTAAAAAAAGACTAAAACACAATAGAATTAAAAAAATGTATGTTGACTTGGAAATAATTGACAAAATCATCACCAACCGGATCACCAAGGGGCTTCCCCTGTTATAGGATTGCCAATGCTCCTCACTGATTCCTTTACCATTACATCATGTGACTGCCATTACCACACAACTGCCCACTGACTTGCTTCCTCTAAGATTCACCACCAGCTCTGTCAAATTTAATTCAATACACATATGTAACACTCGTAAAATTGGGTGCTGAAGGCCATATAAACTGTTGGATGCTAAATATTTTATCCCAATCATACAATCAATCATCAAACGCAAATATATCAATACCTTGATTGGAATTTAAAACACCATATTTGCAACCATAAAAGCGGTGAACCTAAAAACGTATATGAAAATTAGGGGAAGTGTGCATATAAAACAACAAAAAATGAAAAATACAGGTTTTGCCAACATACAAATAAAGCATATCAAGCAATACGAAATCACCTTTGCCACGGTAAAATTTGTCCAAGGCAAATTTTTTCATGCCACCACTTTTTCAACGTACCAACGAAACGGACTCTTAGTGCTTTTATTAAAGAAAAACTGAGTTTTGAGTGAACAAATAAGGTAGGGACATAAGAATAAATATTACATTCAAAGTATAAACTAAGAACTCGGTTCATTCCCATGTCCCATATTAAATGCTTGAAATATGAAATCACACGTAGGTGACAATTTTTAATGGACGGAAGAAAGTCATTTCCAACTTTGTTGTAATATCTAGAACCCAAAAAATTGGACAGTGGAATATAATGATATACAATAGCTGGAACCCAAAAAATTAGCATTCTTAGATTCGGCATATTCAGAGACACTAATATTAATAAGAAGGTCACACTGACATAACATAGTAATGGACTAAACCATTAAATCAAGAAACTTTCAAATTAATAAAATCTTGAATTGATTTTTGATTTGAGATTAAGCTTTCTGAAATCAATCAAGTCAACAATCTTAACAAAATATAAATAAATCACAACAAAGTCCTTTATTGCATCCACAATTAAGCACAACAAAGACATAACAAAGTAACCCTTAAAAAAGAACACCTGTTTCTCAAGAACGAATTCATGAGAAGGTCTTGCTCGTGAATATCCATCCTCACAGTGTGATGATAAAACACCAACATGTGCATACATGTACCTTGAAATACATACAGCCCTCTTAAAGAAAAATATATGCCTATTGAATATCTCCCAATTACATCTTATACCTAAGGCCAGATGAATTCAACCTCGTAAACTTCCCATTATTTAAATATATTAAAACATGAATTCCCATAAATGAATATGTCCAACCATCCAAAGAAAATGGCAAAATCAAAGCTAGCAGAGATTGATCAAAAGATGGACATCTAAGCCTGAGATTTTATTCAACAAAAAATCACCAATTGCTTAGATTGGAACCCAAAGCCTCGGGTAAAAAACATAGGTAGAGGCAGATAGAACGAAAGTGGACAAAAGGCCCAAAAACTAACCCTTTCAGATAATCTTTGACACTTCCTGCTTTGTGGTTTTAAACAAAAAGAAGAATCTAAAAGTTAAAAACTCACCTATTGAAAGACCCAAAAAGAAATACGGTTTCAGAGATCCATTTGCACGATGTTGTTCAAAACTAAGAAAATTAAACACGCAAAAACCTCAACCGTAAAACTGCAGACATCAACAGAGTCGTGGCACGGTTGTACCTGCGCTAAAAATTAAAAAAATCACATCAAAATAATCAAACAACGAATACAAAAATTATATAGATTGAATTTATGCTAAAGGTAATTTAACAAACACTACATATTAGAGCTAAAGTAAATGCCGACATAACTCACTACCCATTCAATTATGTTTTGAAAAAGTACGTAAATCAATAAACAATTATGTGAAAATCCATAAATTAAAATTTCACCCTAAAATACAAACGAAAATAATTAATAAAATCCATACTTTCTCTTATAAAAATGTATATAGATCACTGAGTAAGATGTAAACACAACCGGAATAGAGACATCTTATCAACGCAAAACATATAAATTAACATTATACAGTACCTATATAGAATCGAAAAAAAATGATTATATTTCAAGTGTATGACCTCAATAATAATAACCTCCTTTTTTAAAATTCAACTATGACCTCAATAATAATCGACATCAAACCTGTATTTGAGTTGCATGTCAATGTTTGATGAAGTACACATTAGCCTAGACTTATATGCTCCTTGTGCCCTTGCAATCCTCAAGTGCTTCCATGCCTGACATGAAAGACAAAACCAACAGCAACAACCTTAGAATAAAAAAAAATCTTTAGACCCAAATATTCACTTTAGAATATGCAAAATCAACAACAACAACCTTAAAAATTATACACCTAAAAGTATAGAACAAAAATGCAATTAAGAAACTCTACAAAAGTTATTTAAACCCCTAACTTTAAAGCCCCAAATAATCGAACTCACCTATTTTTTCAAACTTGAGTTTGAATCTGATATCAACAAAATCAAATCAAAACAAAAAAACCTAGAATCTATATGACAAAAACGTTAGAATTTGCAAAGAAATTGCATGCCAAATAGAGAAAGACTTACCTGGGTGAAGGATACATAAGAAAGATTTGAGATCTGTGAAATGATCAAACCCCTAATTAACATGGACAAAACCCATTAACCGGAGAAAATGAAATAAGAAAAAATGAACAATATATTTAGATCTAACTTGAAAAATATTGTTGAACCCAAATGTTTTTAGATCTAAGGGTTACCTGTAGCATGGACGGGATGAGAGAGGCAACGTGGGATGGTGAGGGATGCAGAGTGGGAGAGGGGAGACCATTGAGATGTTGAGGACAACATCGTGGGAGAGGGTTTGGTTTGTGGGAGAGGGTTTGTGTTGTCAGGCCGATGGAATTGTTGGGAGAATGGGATTGTTGAAAAGTGGTATGGCAATGGGTATAATACCATTTTACCCTTGTTTTTGAATTTTGAACAAATGGGGAAATAATGTAGTGTGTATTAAAAGAGGGGGAAACCAAAAATTTTAAGGGCAAAAATGGTAACAGTGGTATTTTAATTTCAACCATTGAATTCTTGCATTGTTGGTTCAATCCTAAGCCCTGATTAAGTTATCATCTTATGAAATAGTGCCAAATTTTTTACTCCTTATTATATAGATATATATATATGCATAATACAAATGTTAACGTATATGCATACATAAATGTACATGCATATGTATGTTTATATAATGATATTGCATGTATAATTCACTATAAATTATATACATACATGAATGGATAATATTCTTTTAATACATATGTACTATATGTATATTTTATATTATTTCATACATTAATAAAACATGTATAAAACTATATATAAGTATCATGTATCTATTGATAATATTATTTAACTTTATATTATTCCATAAGTAATTTGTGTACATGTACATATATATTTTTTATTTATAAGAATCATATTAATCTATTATGTATGCGTATTATATACGAAAGTATAAATGCATTAAAATATTAAGAATGAATTTGAAAAATAAAATACTGAAATTATAAAACATCATCAATCTGTTTTTTGAAAGACTTGGTTATAACTAGGGTTGGTTATCAATCGGTTTGGTCGGTAAATTGGATTTACTAAAACCAAACCAAATTTTATTCATAAAAACCGGAATTATCGGTTATACCGATCACTACAATAATTTATAAACCGACACCAAACCACTCTAAACCACAGTAAAATCGGTATTTTCGATAATTCCGAAATTGTTGTAACAACAATAACAATAATCATCCAAAAATTCCATGAAAAATAAAAAATACTAGGGTCATCATTATTTTATATTTTGTCAAATTTTCTTTGACAAAAAAATAAAATAGACCAACTTGAATGAAATCTTTTAAACTCTTTTTTGTTAAAACCACATGTGGATGAGATATGGAATAATCTAAGGTAAATACCTCAGAACTAACCCCTCATTTGTTCACCTGTTCTAAGTGGAAAGGTGCCACCCTTTTATAAGAAGGAAGATGGATGGGTCTTCCACTCAAAATCGATGTGGGACAACATGAAAAGAAGTTAAAGAAGGAAGCCTTTATAATAAGTTAACTTGGTAAGGGATTTGTTTTCAACCGATATGGGATGGGGGTTTGGGGTTATATCCAGCATTTTCTTTTTTCATTATGATGAGTTAACAAGACAAGTAATTATATTTTTATATTAAAAATACATTTATCAATTTATATATATATATATATATATATATATATATATATATATATATATATATATATATATATATATATATATATATATATATATATATATTAAAAAGTAATCATATATTTGGATCTAATGTGTCCAAATATGTGAATGTGACATTCTAATGTGTTCATTAATAATTGTTAATTGTTAATGTCTTGGTGACAAAATTAAACAAAACAATATAATATATTTGGTATGTTAATTTAATGATGTTTGTATTTTAAATTTGGTGTATAAATTAATTTAGTGAATTGAAACAATAATAACCATTTCGTTTAATCGATGATTGAGATAAATTTAAGTTGATATATTTGGTATGTCTAGTTTATAATTTAGGTATATTATCACGGTATTTTTTATATTTCATGTTTTGTTATTTTAAAAGCGGTAATTTCGGTAAATCGGTTTTTAAAACGCTTAAACCAAAACCAACCACAAAAAATCGGTAATTTCGGTTTCGGTAGTTTCGGTTTTCGGTAAGTAAAAAATGTAAACCATTACCACTTTTTTCCGATACGAAACGGTACGGTACGGGTTTTTACCGTACGGCGAACACCCCTAATTATAACACATAGATATTATAATTCAGTGTTTAAAAATAGGTTGTCAAACGCAAATTTTTATCATAATTATATTTAAACACATAAAACAAAATTATAATTGCAAACCAAACAAGCCCTAAAAATTCAGTGCACATTATTTTTTTGGTCAAAGAAAATTACACTAAATATAAAATGATGTTTTGTATTTTTTTTATTTGTTTCATTTTTCACTGGAAAATTCTACATTTTTTCTATTGAAATAATTTTGAAATTTACTTAAAAATTGATTTTATTACTGAACCAAGCAATTCGGTTTTGGTTTAGATGCAATTGTACGGACCAGTAAAATTGATAATTTTGATTTTGGTAAATTAAATTCGATTTGATTTTGGTAAACTCTAATTACTGACCAAACTTACCGACAACTAGCCTTACATAAGACATCTAGCCTTCGAGAGACCGGAAAAAATATATATGACGAATCAAGAGTTTTTGGGAGAAAGGGACTTAGTTGCAATCATGCAGCTATACCGACTGGCAAAATCGGTAATTTTGATTTTAGTAAATTAAATTCGATTTAGGGCTCGTTTGGCAATCCAATTCTAAGGCTTGGAATTGGAATTAAAATGCCAATTTGAATTCCACGAAATTGAATTAAATCGACTGATAACCAGCCTTACATAAGACGTTCTAGCTCTCAAGTGATAAAAAAAGGAAAAAAAGGGCATATGATAGTTTAAGAGGCTTTGGAAGAGAGCGGTTTAATTGAAGACCAAAAAAAAGAAAATGGGTTTATTGAACCTGGAACTTGGACATAGAATCTCTTTTAAAGTATACGCTGATTTCAATTTGTTTAAAAATTGAAGGTTTTAAAATTAGGATTTTTTATTTATAATTTGGAAAAGAAGATGAAGTGGGAACGTATATAAAATGGTATTTTCATCCCAAAAATCGTAAGGGGTTAAGTCAAAGTATATGCTATTGGATTTTTTTAATGGAAAGTAACATCTGTCTATTTTGGAGGGTTATGTCTAATTTTTCATTTCTTTAGGAGTGTGTCAAATAAGAAATTACTACAAGGGATTAAGTACAAATAATCGTCCACATTTTTTTTCGGGGTGGGGATCATATAATTTTTTGAGTACTCTTAAATCTCGATTCAAAAATTGCCAACCATAATGATATATAGACATTATTAAAAGATCCGTCTATTCTCACTCCCCCACAAACTTTCTTCACTCTACTTTTGTGTTCAAAGACCATAATACCCTTAAATCCACTAAATCTTTTTTATTCATCCAAAATTCACAATTATACCCAAAATTTATGTCCACTTTCTTATCCCAACTAAAATAAATATTTATTTTTTACATTAAAAATCATTTTGATTAAAAAATATTTAATATATTTTTTTTTTAAAATAAAAAATATGTTTTGTATGAAAAACTGTTTTAACCTTTATAATTGTTTACAAAAAATTAAATTGTTGTTTATAAGAACTAAAACAATGTTCTATATAATATAAAAGATATTATTTTTTATAAAAATAAACTGTTTTAGCTGTTAAAAATTTGCCTTTCATATAAAAAAATGTACATTTTATTTAACAACTGTTTTCTTAAAAAAACTGTTTTAATTATTTTCTAGTATTTTATTTATATTTACAGAAAACAATGTTAATTTTTTTAATAAACAATTTTAAATAAAATGTACTATTTTTTTTTATATATAAGACAGTTTTTTACTATCTAAAATAGTTTTTTTAATAATGAAAGCAAATTTTATTATTTAGAAAACTTCTTTAATAAATAAATAAATAAAATTATAAATAATAATGTTTATTTACATATATTTTAGAAAAATTTAAATAGTTTATACAACAACATTGTTTTATTAAAAATTATTTTTTGTTTATAGAAAATAACTTTTATTGATTGTTTTAAAAAATTAAAAAAAAAAGTTTGTTTTTAAATAGCCAATAAAAAGTTGTTTTTTATATAAGCTGTTTTTTAGAAAACAACTATTAATTAAAATGTACAGTTTTTAATATATATATATAGTAGCTAAAAGAGTTTATTTCTGTAAAACATTGATTGTTATATTATATCGAACGTTGTTTTAGTTTTTATAGATAGTTTTTTAAAAAATAATTTTTTTAAACAATGGAAATGATTTTCTAAAGAGTTTCAAAAAGTTAAAAACAACTTGTATACGAAGATATTTTGATTTTTAAAAATAGTTTTCTAGAATTGACAATTTTATTAATAATCAAAGTAGTTTTAATACAAATAAATATTCTTCAATAAATAAATAAATAAAAATATTTGTTGTAGTTGGAATAAGAAAGTGGATATACGATTTGGGTATAAATGATAATTTTGGATAAATGAAAAAGAGTTGAATGAATTTAAAAGTATTATGATCTTTGAACATAAAAGTGAAGTGGGGAAAACTTGTCGGGGAGTGTGAATAGTCGGATCCATCATTAAATTAACTTAATGCAGTGCGTAATATTAAAAAATATTATATTGTAAATTGAATAATAAACAAATTTAAATTGTTTTAGATAAAATCATATTATTCCTCAAAGAATTTGTTGTATTTTATTTCAGATAGATTTGTGATCAAACTCGAAAGAATAAAATTAGAAACAAACAAATTTGTTAAATAGAAAAAGTTGTTACAGTTAAAGATGAATTGAGAAAAAAAAACTTAGGGTCCGTTTGATAGAAAAGTGAAAAAAATGGATGATTCCAGGGCAATTGATTCTAGGGCAAATAATTTCAAGGCAAATGAGTATTTATTTTTTCCAAAATGTGTATGTTCGATACAACTTGAATAATCATCAATTTTTCACATTTTCTATCAAACACAAAAGCTGAAAAATAGAAATAATGTGAAAATTTTGTTTACGGATTATAAATTATTTAAGATATATATACTGAATATATTATTTACAAAATATATATAATATATTATATTGAATATATATATATATAAACTTACGAACAATATATATTTATATATTTATGAAATATATAGAGTTTTATAAAAAAAATTAATTTCGAGCGAATTGTCACTCAAAGGTGGCAAATGAAAACCTGCTCCCCCTCACAACAAAGAATTTGTTTTACTCAAAGGTAGCAAATTGTACTTAAAGAGTGTTGTACACGAAAAACAAATTTCAAAACAAATTAAAGTTATCAAACAACATAAAAGTGGAAAAAAAATCAACTTTTTAGAACTTGTCTTGGATTTGAGGTGTTATCAAACGAACCCTCAAAGGATTTGAACACATTACACATAAACTAATAAATGTTTCTTAAGGAATAGTGATTTAGTTGTTGAATGTAATGCTAGGGATAAAGATATATCTAAATTGGCTTGGTATGATATTGCAGTAAACTTAGTGTAATTTATATAGCTAATCCCAAATAATAATAAAATATATATATATATATATATATATATATATATATATATTGTTGAGTATTAGTTACTTCATATAGTTTTCCAGCTTATGAAATAAAGTTCAGTTTTTATTATATTTGTTGGTATGACGTGGAGCAAATAATCTGATTTAACCCAATTTTTTTATTATAAAGTTCAGTTTTTCTCATTTTGCTATTAACCCATTTAATCAACATTATTAAATAGATTTTGTAGTTCTAAATGTCAATATTGGAACACACTATGTCCCCGATCAATAGTCACTTTTCTTTTTTAGTCGTAACCAATTCAATTGAACAAAGTTTTTTTTCAATTATTTAGAGTCGGTTAAAAGAGCAAACGTAGTGCGCGAGACTCCCAGCACAGGGGTGTGTTGGAGGGGTTTGATTTACGCAACCTTATCCTGCATATTGCAGAACGGATATTTCCACAACTCGAACTTGAGACCTCTAGGTCTCAATGGGGCAACCTTCCCGTCATAATCAACAAACCAAATTCCATGATACTGAACAAATCTTGCATTTGTCATTGATCGAATAAATCTTTAAAAAGTGTAGTTTTAAAATGGTGACTATTAATTTGGGACAGAGATAGTATGAGAAAAATGCGTTCAAACTCGAAAGACTCGTGTATAAAAAAGATAGTACCTGCAGGATCACTAATCGCATAAAAAATCAAGACAACTCTGTTTTAAATATACAACTCTAAACAAAGGAATTGTCTCACCATGTTCTGAATCTACTGGAGCCTGCATCATAACAGTTGCATGTTTTAGTTTTACCATTCAAGGGAATAATGAATTATCATATATATTTATATTCCCGTAGACAATTAAGCATAAAGGAAGCTGCGGATTTTTCTGCATCTTTTACTCGTGACTTTTCGTCTCCCAGCACCTTGACAACACCCTCAGCGATTTCGAATTGGCATGAGCATATAAATCTCCTCTCGTGAGCAGCACCAACCTCTCGCTCGATGCTGCAAGAAAAAGCAGAATATCGGGATTAGATAATATACATGCGTAGGATATATTGACCAGTAAACCAGCTGAGCTAGTTTATTATGCAACTAGGCATGCATTTCCTATGAACAAATTTGTTTTTATGGATTGTCTAATAAAATACAACGAAGGAAAATGGTAGCAGTTTGTTACATGAAACAATTGAAATAATATAGAAGCACATTACAAAACAAAAAGTTTCAAAAAATGACCTTTTCACCTAGACATTGTTGTTCCACTAACCCAACGGAAACTAGATCAACCATAATTTAATCCAACTACTACCTCCGTCCCAAATCCATCCCAAATTAAGAGTCCCTACCTTATTTTTTCTTTTCTTTTTTTTTTATAATCTAAGGATACACTTAGGTCCCTTTTGGTTGTCCCAAAATTATAAATTGTTGACTCATTCATAAATTAGTCTAATTACAAATTGATTCATTAATTTTATTTGGTTTCATTAATGATTTGATTCATTAATTTTCCCATTTTAGCTCATGTGTAAAATCTGAAATAGGATCATTTCACAAAAAACGTGAAATGCATCCATTTTAAATAGGAGTCACATTAAGTTCATGTTCGTCTCTCTCTTTCCCTCCCTTCACCCCTCCTCCTCCCCTTCCCTCCTCTTAATTTGTTTTCATCTTTTTTTCTCATAGAACCTTAACATCAATTTCTGATTACCAAACATTATGTAAAATTAGATTTAAACTCATTTCAAATCCACTCATTTACAATTTACCAATTCACAATGAACCAATTTACATAATCAAACAATTTGCGTAACCAAACAGGCCCTTAATCAATGGTCAAGATCAAAACTTGTTCATCACTATGAAATTTGGCTCATTACTTATGTCTTAAAAAGTTAAGCGGACTCTTAATTTGGGAGTCTCAAAAGGAAAGTAGGACTCTTAATTTGAAACGGAAGGAGTATAAAAGAACAAGGACATTGATTCACTACTGTAAACAACAAAGCAATCAAATAGTACTGTAAAACACTAAAACAGTAGACACCACAAGTAATCTGATCCCACATATAACAAGATTATAAAGATCTGTGTATCCAGCTTCATAATTAATAGTTTTCCATACCCCATTGTCAATGGCAGGATGAGCTCAATCTCACAAGAGATGGACATTACATTACTCGTCTACATGAGCGCATGGGCGCGGGTGCTAGGCTCAAGATAATAAAGTAGCAAAGAGAAGTATTGGTTCAACACTAGTGAGTGGAGAGGCTAAAAAAAACAATTGACAGGGCTGAATGACAAATAGAAGGTCATAAGAGAACCGCATATTTGTAGTTACATCAGCAGAATTGCACACAAATAAAAACACGAATTTATACACACTAGAGACATCAAATTTAAGTGAAAAGCTATAACATTCATTTGTCTACATACTTAAAGTTTGCCCAACTTTGCTTTGTGTTTGTCAAATTGAATGTCATAAGAGAACCATGCAATTGTAGTTGCGTAAACAGAATTTTGAACATATATAAACACGAATTTATTTACACGAGACCAAAATTTACGTAGAATAATGAAAAAATTAATTATAATCAAATCTAACTGATGTGTAGCTGGGAGTTAAAGCGATTCTACTTACACTACACAACAACTAATTAATAAGGAATAATCAAACTCTCATTCTCTATCTCATGTGTAATGGAATGCTTTTCCCAATGAAGTATACATCATATATACAGGGAAGGAGGAAGATTCTATACTATCTAATTGGGGAATATTCTATCACTCATGTGATGTCATGGGTGACATCAGTGTCACCCAATGGAGTATACATCATATATATAGTGAAGGAGGAAGATTCTAGACTATCTAATTGGGAATATTCTAGCACTCATGTGATGTCATGGGTGATAACACTAAAGGTGGTCCTTCCATGACACTACATGATCTAGAATGTTCTTATTGACAAATGACTCTAAAATACCGCTCCAATCTCATGACTAACTACAAGAATGTCCTTATTGATTATGGGAATATTCTTTTATTTTGCCAATAACATAAAAATTACAAATCAAAATGTTCTTCAATTCTCGATTTGACTTCATTTGTGCTCCATTTTGCTGTACATATCATTCTCCCCTCCTTTGAAAAAACTCGACCCGAGCTTTAGGGGGGATTTGGAGTCCCGCGTACAACGAAACAAATATTTGGAAAATATTTTTTTTCCTTAATTGAGGGCAAAAAATACTTTTCTTGAAAATTTTGGGTCCCAAATAGGATATTTTCCAACCCTTTAAAAGTTGAATGCTGCCCAAAACCTCATCACGCCCAATAAAATCTATTTTCTCACTTGCTCCCTTTGTTAAGCCCAGAAGCAAACGAAGCTTCACACTCCTAGGATCTTTAACCCAACAAACTTAACATCGAGCCCAGCCCCTTTCAAACAAACAACCCACCCTGCCTCAACACCTTGCATACCCACGAGACCAGATTCAAACCCATGTCAAAAGAAACAAACCCTAGCCATTTCTCTTTCTTGCGCCAGCCACGAACGCAACCTCTCCTCTTTTTTCGGTCATTGACGACGGCACTGGCCTAGCTAGTAGAACGCGACTCGAAGACGAGTGTTGTCACCGCCAGTCCACGATCCTCTGCCCAAGCTCTGCTCTTCACCAAAATGCTACTTAAGGTCGATATCACAATCCAGCTGCAAATCGCGACTTAAGGTCGCATCCCCGTCAACTTAACTTTACCGTCAGCACTCTCATGGGAGTTTCAGTCTTTCCTTAATTTCGATGTTGGTACGGCGATTATCGAAGGTTGGTGGAGAATATTTTATCACATGATATCATGTCATGTATGACATCATTAAAGGAGGTTTTTTATGACACTACACGATCTAGAATGTTCTTATTTACAAATGACCCTAAATACTCCTCCAATCCCATAACTAACTGTAAGAACACACACCAAGAGCGAACATCACTATGATACCAATTTGATGTGTAGTTGAGAGTGGAAGCGATTCTAATTACACTACACAACAACGACAATAACTGATTGATAAGGAATAATCAAATTCTCATTCTCTATCTCATGTGGTAATTGAATGCTCTCCCCGATGGGATATACATTATGTAAATAGAGGAGGAGGAAGGTTCTAGACTATCTATTTGATGAATATTCTATCACTCATGTGATGTCATGGGTGACATCATAAAGGAGTTTTTTTTATGACACTACATGATCTAGGATGTTCTCATTTACAAAGAACCCTAAAATACTCTTCCAATCCCATAACTAACTACTAAAATGTCCTAACTAATTATGTGAATATTCCCATATTTTGCTAATAACATGAAATTACAAATTAAATATTCTTCAATTCTCGGTTTGACTTCATGTGCTCCATTTTCCCCCCCACATCATTAAGAGCATCCACAATGGTAGGGAAAGAAGACACAAAATCAGGTAATTTTTAAAGAATTGGTAGCTTGCAATGGTGGGTGAATAGATGAGAAAGTGATAAGAGAACGGATAAGCATTCTCTAGATTTAGAGAATACCTACCTGATCCGTAAGCGTTGATACGAACAAATGTTGTTCGCATCAATCCATACGAACAAATAAAATTCGTACGAGTGCAATTAAGAATTGATATGATTTAATGTAATTTGTATGATTCCATACGAACAAATGTTGTTCTTATCAATTTTTAATTGTTTCATGCAAACAAATGTGAAAAGACATGAAATTAACTATCACCACTGTGATGCCTCTTGTTAACAAAAGGTAAAGATAAATTTGTGTTCTCTATATTTACACATCCGGAGCATGCTCTAACAATGTTGGTTTAAAACTCTCCTCTAATGGTGTAATAAAATCTTAACTCATTTCAGCAAATAATCAAATTTAGGCTATTCAATACTCAGCAATATTTTTAAAATAATCAAAAGTGGCTCCCACTTTAAGGTAAGCTTTCCGACTCTTGTACGTCCTCATCCTCAATTTCCAATACACTCCGATACCAATAGGCTTTGCCATCTCCTACAGCTACTTTTCATTGTAAAAAGATTGTCTTCCCTTGCAGATATTATCAACATCCATATTGATGTTTATGTGGAGTTTTGGATAAACACACCAAGCCCCTTTTGTTTGTCTAATTTGGCGGGGAACAATAGTAGCATCATCACAGCAGCAAACAGGTAGCAAATGTGAAGATGTGTTTTAAGTGGGGGTATTTCGTGGGTTTTACCACCCGTGTGTTCAACATATAAAAGGGTCATGATGGGGGTATTAACGCTAAATTTTCAGCAGCTCGTTGGAGAGCTTGAGAGATATGTGAAACACTTGCAATATATAGGGTTAATACCCCCTATTTGTATTGTGCGAAGGGTTCCTCACTGGGTTATAAGCAGGCGGGATACACCGGATTGGGTGCTTGGGGAACACTTGGGAATCAGTTGAGAGCATGAGATTGAGAGATATCTAGATTTAGAAGTTGGATTCAATTGGGGGGAGAGTTGGTGTACAATAACTACCCAAGATTTGGTCCCGGGTAGGAAAGTAAAGAGTAATTGATTCATCCTTGGTATGATTCTCTATTATACTTCTAATTTCTTCAAGTATAGTGGAATTAGGTCTCTTCTTGGATATAGGCATATTGGTGAACCACATATATCTTTGGTGTGCTTGTTGTTGTCTATCTTGTTTTGCACATTTATTGTGCTTGTTATTATTACCATTATATCTTTGATTATATCCAAGATAATGATTGATGGAGGTTGTTCCAACCAAATTTGAGTATCTGGACAAAACAACTTCTATCTCCTTGAAATCTTTAATTATGAAAGGTGGGTTCTGATCTTCAATTGCCTCCTTTTATCTCTCATGATTAAGATATCTATTATTCAATTATCAAGTCTGCTAAGGCTTCTAAATTATGTGAACCGACTTTTGTAAAGACATAACTAAATTGATGATACATATATATATATATATATATATATATATATACTGGTGTTTTATTGACGGATAAATTGGATTTAAGGTTTAATTTGAGTATTTAACTTTGATTATTGAAAGAGTAAAACCATTGTGAAGGTTAATATTGTTAATTTTAGCACCCCATTAACAAGGGTAATTAAATTCTGATGTGTCACTTTTTTATCATGCAAATTCAATTAGACTATTGAAGATACTCGTACAATTTGAAGAATTTTTTGTAGACAAGCTCTGACATTGATTTTATGTAAACAATCGAGTTACAGGAGGTCCTTGGTAAACCTTATTATAGGCATACAAATTATGATCTGATCAAGGAGAAATAACATTTTGGATCCAAGCAACAATATTAACAATAATTCTCACTAGTAAAATGTGGATTCCAGTAAGAAAATAAGAAAATATCAACAAAAATGACATAAAATGATCTATGAGAAAATCACGGTAGAAGTTACAACTGACAATCGGACCGTTGAGATTAAAAGTACCAACATTGGGAATTTAGACAGATTCTCTTATTTAAATTGGAGTGTAATGTTCAGATATAGTTGAAGCTCTTTTATTTCCCCCTTTTATTTTTCTAGCTTTAGTAATAGTTATTGAGACTTGGCCGATAGGCTAGGATAGTAAATAAAAGGTCTTCTACTTTTTTTAGTGTCTATTAGCGTTGCCTTAACTTGTTGGGTATACAAGACTAGGTCTATATATAGGACTGTAATAGACATTTTTTAATTATTGGATATTATAGTGAGGAATTACACTTAGGTTGCGTGAGCGCTTCTTGTGTGCCGTTGATTGTGTTAAAACAAACTGGAATCATAGCCCAGTTGTTCCAACATTGTGTACAATGTCATCACACAACACACCATTGCCCCAGTTTGATGAGACATTTGAGCCTTCACTTTTGCTCTCACCAGCCAGTACACCCGTCACGGCACTGAAGCCTGTGCGCCACCCCTAGCCTCTGCTTCCACGCTTCTGCCCAATCTACACTACCATCTCTACACACCATTCTACCACCGCCAATACCAACCCCAACTTGCAGCAACAAAAAAGAGGGCAAACCACCACCATGCTGTGACTGTAAAAACCTTATAGTACTAGGGGGGTTGGTTTGGGCATCACTGCTTCGACCTGGGAGGGGTGCCTTCTTGTCATCACAGTAGCAGTGAGTCCACTACTCCCCTCGCACCATCTCCTAGACAGATCTGGCTTCTTTGTTGCACCAGATCGAGCTCGCTGGTGGATCTGGAGCTCATGGGTAACCACGAAAGAAATCTTTTCCATCTTTACAATCAAACACATAAAAGGAAAATTGTTAGCTTGAAAACATTTTCCAAGCAAAACTCTTCCAATTGAAACATTTTCCAAGCAAAAGATTTCTGCCATCTTTTCTATCAAACACACCCTAAGTTATTGTGCTTACCTGGTCGACCTCTTAAGCACCCAAATTCATAAAAGTTCTACCCAAACCCGCTAAAAAATTGTGTGGGTTGTGTCGTATTGTCCAATGGTGTGGTATTTTTCCACTCCTAGCAAAATTCCTCAACAATTAAACGCATTCCCAATCATATCAAATGTAACAATCCAAATGCAACATAAGTTTCTTCTCAAAGTTTCCCATTACATTTCTAAGCTTCACATTGCTTCATGTTATTTGAAGCTGCTTTCAAAACACAAATTTCATACTTAATATTCAACTCTACGAAAGGGAAACTTTTTATCTGTGTCATTTTAATATGAACAGATTTATATAATTCGTGCTATGCTAAAAATTCAATCCCTTTGGTTGAGGTTTCATTAAGCTAATTGTACTCTAGAAGGAGAGTTTCCGAACATACATGGAGTGAGACATGAAATGGACCTTAGGAACTAATCACAATTCACGATGTCGTCTTAAATTGGCTTTTTTGGCTTAATTACTTGTTGGACGGTTTATCTTGATTTTTCTTCTCCTTTCTAAAATTCCAATTTTCTTCCTGTAGGCAAGGAAATCAAATCCTTGCCCCACAGACATATTTTTCTAAATGAAATTTAATTGTATTTCTCCACAAGAACTGCCAAATAGCCATATCAAGTCTTAAATGTCAGACGACCATGTCTTCAAGTTATCTGGATCATATAATAGTTGTAACAGCATGGGTTATACAGCATACGTAAAACATATCTACCACGTTTAATAGTAAATGAGCTTGAAAAAGAGAGTTCATACCTATAACTCGGTTTCGGCCATTTCTTTTTGCCACATAACTCATGTAGTTTCTGTTTGGCTCCTTCAATCTCACCAGTCGAGCTGGTATCCATTCTGTCATCACTTTCAAAATATGACAATTTTTGGAGTGCAGCCTTTGCTGCATGAAGCTTTGCGTTTTCTTTCTGCTCAGAAGAGCTTGACGCAATGAATTTGCCATCAACATGAACACTGGCAATGCTTTTCTCCCCGTTTCTCCAATGTTGAATATCAACTTGCTTGCCGTCCTTCTGGCACAGCTCAAACAGCATAGTGACGGGCTGTGGCTGCTGCTGCAGCACATCAGGCGTAACAATAGGCTCTAAAAGAGCTCTAAAGTTCTAAGACATTAAAAAGAAGGAAAAGTTATAACAATAATAAAAAAAAATAACCAGAAATTCATTTTATTACTTGTAGATAGAAGAGTGTGTGTGCGTGTGTGTTTTGAGTCATGAATCTACATTCCACAGGAAGATCACACCATACCCAAATTTCCCAACCTTTGTCCGAATTCCTATGGAAGGAATTTCTCAGCCTTTTAAGTTTTTATATTGCATTGAGTGAAATTTGAAAGCAATCCGGCAAATACTAAAAAAACATATCAGTATTCTTCCTGATTGACATATCTCAATAAGAAATTTATAAATCTGTGGAACTGCAATATTTGTATGCGTATCCATTTCAAGGCATGAATCTACATTCCACTTGAACATCGTTCGAAACCACCCAAATTTCCCAACTTCTGCATGAATTTATTTGGCCAGAACTTCTCAGATTTACAAGTATTAAGATATCATTGAACGAAACTTGAAAGCAATCCACCCAAACATTGAATAAAATATATAAGTTTTTTCCCTGATTGACCTATACCTCAAATCACAATTTTATGAATCTGAGGAATTGTGATATTTGTGTGCGCGCGCGCACGCACCAAGTATTGAATCTACATTCCACGGGAAGATCATTCCAAACCAAAATTTCCAAATTTTTGTTTGAATTCATACGATAGGAATTTTTCTGCTTTCCAAGTATTATAATTGCGCTAACTGTATATTGAAAGTAATTCACATGTACCACAACACATATTATTAAAAAACTGACAGTTACTTTCCAGATTGACATATCTCAATCAGAATTTCATAAATCAGTGGAAGTACAATGTGTATGTCTATCTCGATCAGAATTTTATAAATCTGCGGATCTACAATGTGTGTGTGTGTGTCAAAGTCATGATTGAATCTACATTCCACAAGAAAGATTGTTCCAAACCTAAATTTCCGAACTTTAGTCTGAATTCATATGGGGAGAAATTCTCAGCTTTCTAAGTATTCGAATAGCATGAATGCAATTTGAAAGCAATCCCCGGTTATCACATCAAATATTAATAAATACACACCCATTTTTTTCCTGAGTATCATACCTCAATCAAAATGTCATAAATCTGCAGAATGAAGTGTGTGTGTGCCCCAAGTCATGAATCTACATTCCACAGGAAAAGTCCCAAACCCGAATTTCTCAACTTTTACCTGAATTCATATGGAAGGAATTTCTCGTCTTTCAAAGTATTCAGATAACGTTGAATGAAATTTGAAAGCGCATTCATCACAACAAATATTAAAAAACAAACTCAGTTAATCTCTTCATAATTGGTGTATCCCAATCATAATTTCCTGCCTAATTACATTATATTTTAATATTTCAAGTTATATTTTACAAAGAAAAATTGTCCAGTACTACCATTCAAATAAGTCCAACCCATCAACATTAGAGAACTTGATCCACAAATTAGAAGAAACGAAACACAGCATCAAGTACAAAGACCACGCACCTTCCAAAGAGCTTCCAAATCAAAGTGGCAATCGACATACACAGCGGCAGCCACTGACTCTACAATGTCTGCAAGAATCTTTGGCGCTTTCATTGGCCCACCGTAAACTACTGTTTCCTCTTCTTGCTCAACAATAAGAGCAAATTCTCTGACCTACAATTCAAACCCCAAACATTAATTCAAGGAGCTATCTTGTTGTCAACTACATCATTAGAAATTATTTACATCTCCCCTACCAATAACAGACTGGGACAACTGTGAAAGTAGTAAACAGTTAGTTAAATCATAGTAGTTGGTCACAATTTTTTAGCAAAAAGAGTTCCACCCTGCATAAATAGAGAGTGCTTCTCACTACAAGCATCAATGACAAACTATCAAACTCACAAGTCTAAACTGACTCACCCTCTCAACTCTCCCGTCTTCTTTAAACTTCTTTTTTATAGAAAAATTAATGTAACATTATTAAGTAGATGAAAAGCATGACAAAAGCAAACATGGAGTTTATATTCAGACCTCACCATAGAGAACATGAATTGACATGACAGACCAACTACTATACACAATGTCCAATTACACACACAGACGTACATATTTAGAGAGAGATGCCTTTAGTGGTTAATCTCTTACAGCATTCGTAATGGAAATTTAGAAGTTGGTACCGGTTATAGGGTACCAAAAAAATTAAAAGTCCCAGGGCGTTAGTGGTAAAGTGGCAAATGTTCACATAAAATGACAGTGCACAAAGATCATACAACCACGTTTCCATGTTGCTTCCGGCGGAAATCAGATTCTGTATTAGTTGGACAAGTGGTAGCACCGTAACCCCCGAAAAACAGTTTTCCATCTAGGTATTGCTATTTACAAACATGAACCCTTTAAGATTTCAAGTTATACAAATATATACCTTCACAATTCAGCTTTACATTCTCTTCTTTATGCTTCTTGTTTTTGCCATTCCCATAATTATTCAGAGTAGAGTTAAAAACTTGTACAAATATTTTCAAAAAAAATTCAAACTCTAAATATGTGGTGTTGGTTATGTTTTTTGTAGACAATTCGAAAGAATATAAATAATTTGGGGGATTCATAATTCAATCATAGCAGATATTTTGCGTCCAGTCCATAACATATTTTCCAGCCACAAAGGTCCCTCACCCTTGGTGAATACGTTGTAACTTAATGTATAAACTAAATTAACATGTATAATTTTCAAACGTTCACGTATACTTTCCGAAAATCACGTACACTTTATAAATAATTTGGGGGCTTCATAATTCAATCATAGCAGATATTTTTGGTCCAGTCCACTAACATATTTTCCAGCCACAAAGGTCCCTCACCCTTGGTGAATACGTTGTGTATAAACTAAATTATCATGTATAATTTTCAAATGTTCACGTATACTTTCCGAAAATTGCGTACACTTTACGAAAAGTCACGTAGACATTACAGGAAAATCACGTATACATTATTAACACAGGACCACATTGAAAAGTGCTAAAGTATCACCAGACCCTATTTTTTAATCTTTTCAACGCGTCCTAAACCCCAAAAAAATACTTTACGAAAAGTCATGTATACATCTACTATCTACTTAAAAAGCACCAATACCTGAGATATCAATACTTTTACGAGTTTACCCTTCATTTCTCACAAAATTCAAGCACTGCCACCAATACCTGAGAACTTGTTTTCGTGCGGTGGACTCCGTACGTGCTGATTGCGGTGAAGAAGCAGTGGACTCAAGTTTCTGAATCGTAGACGGTTGTCGAGCTGCATCAGTGGATACCGAGGGACATGTAAACTCGTGTGTTGTGGACCTTGCGTAGGTGGACTCCTGCGTTGCACTATAGAGAAGTGGTTGAAGATTAAAGAGCGTCAACACCATGGTTCAAAGTCTCGGTATCGATCCCGGTATCGGACACCCGATTTTCAACTCAGTCGCGGTATCGGGCGATACGCAAAGATACGCTATTTAGAGAGCGCAAAAAATTCCGGAAAAAATATAGAAAATTTAAAAAAAATAAGATTAACAAAGTGGACCAATGATGTACATTCAAACCCATCATTCAATATGCATTGCATTATAGAACTGGTTATACTGAAGCGCGGCAGAGTTGTCAGATTCAATATTGCATAGTAAACCAATAATAATATTGAAAACAATTTAATGCCACAAGTGGTTAGATAAAAAATTTGTATGGAAGATAAATAGGAATGATTACAATGTTTCATCATTTTCATCTCCCTATCTAGTTGCGGTATCGATCATACGGATTTAGATAGGGGTAATTTCTTTCAGTTGGGTAAGGAAAGATATATGAACCATATTGCTGCTCAGATGGCTGGGATGACTGGCTAGATGATCCATAATTTGAAAATTGTGGTTGACCATCTCCCGGTTGACTACCGTGATGATAATATCCAAAGCCTCTATACCCAGAACTATCAGTTGAAGACCCACCATATTGCGTCTCTTGATTATATCCATAATAATCACCACCTGTTGTGCCGCTACTAGTAGATCCATAATGGTTTCTATAACGATCATAGTAACCACCTTACTAGTACTAGTAGATCTTGGAAGTTGTGCCGAACCATAATTATCTGTGCCACTCCCACTTCTAGAGATACTATGTCTTCCACCGCGGTATGCATGATCTGTCATTAAACCAATTGCCCATAGTTGATCATCAAGACATTGCTGATCATATCCGCTTGAATACTCGTCACTACTAGGGAATCTCGTTAAATTGTCTAAATGCCTTCGTTGTTCACTGATTCCCGGGGGATAACCATGATTTGTGTCTTGCGTGGCACAATGTTTAAAAAAGCGCCCGAGGCGAGGGAAAAACGCCTCGAGGCTTAAGCCTCAGGCCATAAAATAGAGGCTTACGCCTCGATGCGCCTCACGCCTTTTTGCTGAGGCGCGAAAAAAAAAAAAAAAAAAAAAAAAAAATCTTTCATCACAAAGTCTGTTTTTTTAAAGGTTAAAATTCTTCATTTTTCTAAAATTGCACCTAACTTAAAAAAATGTTGTTTTAATCTACTAACTCTTATTCTTTTTTTATTTTAGTTTAGTTTTAAAGTTGCACTTAATTTTGTTTTTCTTTACTAATTTGTTTGAAATAAGTGTATAAATTTGTTTGAGACTATATTTTGTTACAAATATATAGTTTGTTTGAAATAAATGTACAAAATTAACTTCAATATGACTTTTTTTTAAAAGGTTTCAATTTTTTGGTTTTCAACTTATATTAATATGTTTTCTTTAACTTATACTAATATATTTTAAAGGTTGCTGTTTTTTTTAATAAACTTAGGTTAATATGTTTTATTATTTTTTTAATAAAGTTGCTATTTTTTTAATCTTAGCTTGAAAATCAATGTTTTTTTTAATAAATTTGCTTTTTAAGTTGCATTGATTAATTTATTGTCATATTATAAAAGAACCAATATGTGAATGAAGCTAAAAAAATGATTTTGCCAATACGATTTTGCATTGATTAATTTATTGTCATATTTAAAATAACCAATATGTTCAAATTGATTTTCTTTTTCTAAAAGTTATATTGGGGGGAACAAAAAAATGTCAAACTATATGAGAAAGCCCTCAAGGATGTTTTTTTTGTAGTTTTATTTTATATTTCTTTGTTATTTTATTTTTATGGTTTTATTAGTATTTTTTAAATATTATTTTGCTCTTTTTTTTTTCTTTTCGGTGAGGCTTACGCCTCAAGCGCCTCGAGGCTTACGCCTCGCCTTTCGCCTTTTTAAACATTGGCGTGGCATAGTAGTTTTCATCTCCTTGTGCCCATGTCATACCACCATCATGCTGTGTACTAGTATTGTAAGAACCACCCTTTTGGTGGCTACCACCAAGTCCACTCCTTTGTCGGCTACCACTCTTTGTTCCCCTACTAACATCTTCCTTGCCACCACCTTAATCATCATCGTCGTCGTTGTCGTCGTCGTCATGATTACCATAAGTACCAGGAATATCTTGCCAACTATCATCACCACCATGATCATCATCAGAACTTGGAAAGAACACTGACCAGTGCCGTTGTGACCCCCCCCCCCCGTCGTCCTTCCCCTTCGCGTTGTTGAATATCTTCATCCAACCAGTCTAAGTCATCGGTCGGTAAGACCCCTTCATCATTATCTCGGATCCACTCATCCAAGATGTCATCCACCTCAAATATTAAATTCAAGTTTATCGGATTGTAGAAATCTTCGATATCTCGTATGTACATCAAATTCCTAACTTTAAGTCGCGAATTGTAATGCACATACACCAATTTATGCAATTTTTTTATTGCCAATCGATTGCGAAGTTTTGTATGGATGAGAGACCATGTGCTCCAATTTCTCTCACAACCCGAAGATGAGCATGTTTGACTCAGTACTTTGATAGCAATGTGCCTAAGATTGGGTGCGTCCTCACCGTAATTTTTCCACCACTCAGCTAGAAGAGAAGATTTGACTGCTTGCTTGGTAAGATATGAGCCAAACTCCCCTCTTTTATCCGTAAAAAGTTTAACCTAAAAGGCAAAGAAAATCAATTTAGAAACAATACATATATGAAATAAATATAAATCGATGGAAACAAATGTGATACCTCATTTATTGCCAAGGCCTGTTTCTGTACGTCTGGCTCTAGCATTTTGATGACCTCTTTAAGTCCGGCTCTTATCTCGGGATGGGATGGCTTGAAAAATTAAATGAATACTAAAACACCGGATTTAAGAAATATCCCTCGGCATGCAAGTCTCGGTGCAATAGTCTCTCCCATCTTCCATCGATCACCTGCCAATACTTCTTTCAGTTTCTAACAGTTGCTTGGATTGCTAGTTTTGCTTTATCCATCCTTCGTAAATGATAGATAATGTAGGCTTTTTATCCTGGTCTACGATCTTCAAAAGCAATACTAAGGGCTCCATAATATTAGCAACTTCGGCAATCCGTTTCCAGAATCGATCTGCTAGAATTAAATCCGACACTTTAGTGGCCACAATCCTTCGAGTCCTCTCACGGTTGTATTCACGCCATTCATTCGTGGTACACATTCGCTTCAACTCAGACTGATAGCGAATGAGACTCTCAAGGGCAATAATCTCGGTAGCGAATCTCGTAATGCCTGGCCTTAGCAACTCCCTATCTCTGGTATACTCCTTCATTAAATTCATAACTTTTTGACTGTTATATATGAACGAGGTAATTGATTTGGCATCATTCAATACCGACTTGATTGACTTCATATTTCCAATTTCCTCTAGCATTAAATCAAGACAATGTGCTGCACAAGGTGACCAAAATAAGTGTCTCATTTTCGCCATTAATAATGCGCCAGCCGCCTTAAAATTTGGCTCGTTATCAGTGACAACATGTACGACGTGAGCCTCGCCAATTTCCTCAACTTTGTTCATAAGGGAAAAAATATAATCTGCCGACCTGATTTTGTTAGTCGTGTCAACAGAAGTGTGAAATATCATATTGCGATCACAGTATACCATGAAGTTTACAATAGGCTTCTTTGTCCTTGAACTCCACCCGTCACACATGATTGTGCAACCATACTCGGGCCATTTCACCTTTAGAGTTGCTATGTATGCATCCACCTCTTCTACCTCCTCATCCAAGTAAACACCTCCAATCTGATAACCACTTGGACCTTTAATCCTCGGACCCTCCGTAGCAATCGTATCAATCATATGTTGATAGGCAGGGCCACTATCAGCAGCATGAAACGGGATGGCATTAAAATGAAAGAACTTGCTAATAGCCCTCCCAACATTCTTCACTCCATCTTTAGAGAACATGGATTTCACAGTTTTCTGAGTAGACTTCCTCAACCTAAACATGGAAGGGTCCATCCCTCGAGCAGGCAATTCAACCTCCGGTTTCAATGACCACGATCGTGGCACGTGCGGTCGCTTAAGCCCAGATGTGGATGGTCTTACCCCGGAAACTGAATGTCTATGTTGTTCTCCTGCCATTCTCCGACTTTCTTTCATAGCAGCTTTCAACTGTGCTAATTCTAAACGGGTGATATCATCTTCATTACCGTCACCACTATCTTCACTTGCATCATCTTCATCATAGTAATTTGTTTGCTCTCGCAAATTCGCTACTTGTTTCTCCTTCTTCCTCTTCTCAAGGGCCCGTTGCTTCATACCATCTGTAAGAATTTTTTTAATATTAGTTGTTATCTCGCGAGGTACATGACGACAAGGTTCGACATTCCCTTGTACACCTGCCAAGTGTTCTTTTAGTCTTGTAACACCACCACTACAAACCTTGCCACAATAATTGCAAGCAACCTTCCTCTTATCTCCACCAACAGCAGTTCCATGTTCCCATCCAATATCTAATTTTGGAGCCATTCTACAAAATAATATTAAAAAAATAGAGTTAAAAAATGACATGTTCAAGATTTTTTGTAACATTGTTTGAAAATAGAGTTAAAGATTTTTTGTAACATTTTTTGTAACATTGTGTAACATTTTCTTTAAAACACAACAAAAAAAATTACATTTAAAAAAAGTGTAATAAATTTATAACTTTTGTATAACATTTGTGTAATATTTGTATAACATAAAATTGTGTAATATTTTCTTTAAAAAAATATATTTTTATAACATTTAACGGTTTTATAACATTATTTGTAACATTTAATATTTTTTGTAACATTTTCTTTAAAACACAACCAAACAAACACTGGAAATACCTAAATATTTTCTTTAAAAAAATATTTTTTTGTAACATTTTTATAACATTTAAAAAAAATACATTTTTATAACATTTAACAGTTTTATAACATTTCCTTTAAAAAAATATATTTTTATAACATTTAACGGTTTATAACATTATTTGCATCATTTAGTATTTTTTGTAACATTGTGCAACATTTTCTTTAAAACACAACCAAAAAATACCGGAAATACCTAAATATTTTTTTGTAACATTTTTATAACATTGATAAAAATTACATTTTTATAACATTTAACAGTTTTATAAAATTTTCTTTAAAAAAAATATTTTTATAACATTTAACGGTTTTATAACATTATTTGTAACATTTAATATTTTTTGTAACATTGTGTAACATTTTCTTTAAAACACAACCCAAAAAAGACCGAAAATACCTAAATAATTTTTTGTAACATTTTTATAACATGTTAGAACAACCAAATGGCATAAAATGTTAGCTGAGGATTTGATGTTAGAACAAAACATGTTAGAACATTTTTTGTAACGCACACAACCATAAAATGGCATAAAATGTTAGAACATGTTAGAACAACCAAATGGCATAAAAGGGCATAACATGTTAGAACAACCAAATGTTAGACCATTTTTTATAACGCACACAACCATAAAATGTTAGAACAACCAAATGGCATAAAAACAAAAAACAACACAACTGTCAGCCATAAACTCTAAAACACAACCCAAAGCACACTCTAAAACACAACACAACACAACACAGTCTCGGTCAAAAAACACCCTAAGCGCACGGCATTCAACCCCCCCCCCCCCCCCCAAAAAAAAACTAAACTCAACCCACACAACCCACATACCTCAAACCACAAAACGGGTGAGATTCTCTCTGCCGACAGAACAGAAAACAGAAGAAGAAAAGAAGAAAAGAAGAGTGAGAATCGATGGAAAATACAAAGATTTTGGTGATGGATGGTATTTATACCTGAGGATTTAATTTATAGCTGAAGATATCGTCCAAGATTTGAACCCGTGACAACTTTATGACTTCTCCGGACTAATTTGCTGTCAAAAGGTAAGATTCCCTCACTTTTCTTGTTTTTTACTTCTTCTTTATTTTTTACCTCAACTCAGCCGAGATAAAATCGTATCTGCCGATTTTCTGTACAACCAACTCGTATCGGCCGATTTATTGGCAATTTAGGGTTATATCGTCCGATATATAGTTTTATTCGTAACGTGACTCGTAATCGGTTCGGTTAGCTGCGATTCCGAGTCAACTCGGCCGATACCGAGTTGACTCTACCGAGTCTTTGAACCATGGTTTAACACTTGTGGGAGATCGAGTCGTTGTGTAAGTCTATTGTCTATGCTTTGTAAAACCATATCATAGTGATTGTCTGGTTGGGCCGTCCAAGGTTTTTTTCCCTTTGTGGTTTCCTCGCACATCGGCGTGTTCTTGTGGTTTGATTTATTTAATTTATCTGCTATCACCTAGATGCATGTTTAGGGTTAAAAGATAAAATTTGGTAAATCGATTTTTCACAAGAAATGTTTAATCGGTGCTAAATTTAATTGGGTAAATTTAGTTCAATCATTAAAATTGGAAAAACATAAAAATATTAAACTTGTCTTTGTTTAAAACCACCCTTGGATTATTTGCATTCACAAATTAGTACCAGAGCTTTTAGCTCGCGGGTTTTTACCCGTTTACATTTACTATTATGCACAAGGGTAACACATGAAATATCTAAAATTGTGGATAAAACGGGTAAAAATTCAAAATTTATATTACTTCAACAGGATTAGTGTTTTGCCTGGTTTTAAGTGATTAATAAACGTCAACATTTTTGGACATATATTCTCGGACAAAGAGTATTTTTCATCCCAATTCATGGGCGCACCTTTAAACACCTTGGGGCATACGTTGGCATAAATTAAACGAAAGGTAAATGTACAACCCAAACTCAATACCAATTATAATTACCCATAATCCGAGATCACCAACCCAAAAAATTGTGGGTTCGCGATCCGGATCTCCAAAAGTGGAGTACCCAATATAAATAATAAACTCTTTTAGCTATTTTAAGTAATAATACAACTTTTGATTTAATGGACGAAATAAATGGATAAAAAACAGGCTTCCTAACAAAAGTTTATCATAATGGTTAATGTATTGTCTTAATATATTATGTAAATTATACAGGACATAGGTTAAGTGAAGCTTTCTAAATTGATGGAATACATATATTCGTGTTAATATACTTATAATTTAAATAATCTCAACATTGCTATTTACCAAATTTAGCTGAATACTTCTTAAAAAGTGGGTCCAATACTTTTTTGTTAAAAAGACGCGACCAATCCATAACTACATGAACCTTGAATATAACATCGTGAAATTGTCGTATTACGAAAACAATTAAATACAGTAGTATTATACCATCACATAATTTACTAAATATAAGTCATATTACAATGCGATAGTCAAATCTATATTATACGAAGCAGTTGTCTCAACCCATGAACGGTTGAGATTAACTACAAACTAACTATTAATCAAGATCATTTCTCTTAATAAGCCAACCCCCTTCATTATACTTACCATACTCTAATTCTCAGTTTTTTTTCTTCATATCATCGAACCATTACAGCTCCCTCCTTTCAAGAAGATTACCAACTATTGTACCTCATTACCTCCTCTCTAAATTTTCTGAAACTATATTTGACAAAGTCTTTAAAAACTCAACTCCTTTGAAGAAATTTGAAGAGCTGTCTCTTATCTAGAGGATAAGAGCAAGTTCGATTCTCTCTCTCTCTCTCTTTGTGACGTAAACGGTGCCAATGGCATATAAAGAAATTACACTAAAAACCAAAAGGTAGTACAATATTTATATGGATAGGAAGGTGTCGTGAAAATCCTGTTGCTCCTAAAGGAATGCTAGCATCCAAGAGATGTCATGGGTGATATCACAGGCCTCACCATGTCATCACATGGGGCTACAACATTCTTGTTATAAAATATCTATTATAGCCTTACTAACCTTCTAATTACTACCAACTAATGAAAGGGAAAATGACAAAAACAGACAAATACAAAATAAGACTCAACAAAAATAGAAAACCAAAATGTCCCTCATCGTGGAACGCCACTGTAACCTCCATGAATATAGTTTGTCCTCGAACTCAAAGGGGGACACCATCTGAGTCGGGATCGATCAAAATTACGTGAGCAACCAAGGCCCCATGCCGCTCAACATCTCCATCATCAGGCGGCTCAAGTCCATCAGTCACTAAGAGGATACTCATCTTCCCCTGAGGCACTCAGATGCTTAGTGGCCAACTACTCCACACGTGAAGCATTTCATAGCGGTGGGTGGCGTATACGCGGCTCGAGGTAGATTGTTGGTGCCTGGAGGACGAGGACAGGCGGCTGAACTACGACGGTTCTCCTCCACCTTAATGGCATACTCAACGGCTTTCACAAAAGTCGAAACCTGCTTGAGGCTCAACTCTTGGTGAACATGAATGAATCGGTTGATCCGATGTTAAACACTCTCATCCAAACGTGCACGGGTGCATAGCAACTGAAACTGCTCGGTGCCGATCACTGAGGAGGTACCCTAACGGAGGCTTCGAACCCTTACGATAGGTCCCTATCAAAGGTGAGAGGTACGAAAAATGCACGCATCTCCTCTTTCATCCAAGTCCAGGAGGTGATCGGGGATTGCTAAGTCAATGTTCACTTCTGAATCGTGTCATTCCACCTTACATGAGTGAAACTCTGAAATTTGGTGGTCGTTAACTAAACACATTTGCGTCTAAATATGCGTTTGTACTCGAATACTATCCCCATCGTGTCCAACCAATCAATGAAGTCATCGGGTTTGAGATGACCATAAAAAATAAAGATATCTACCCTAATGTCTCCATATAGGCTCTTGCAAAAGAGGCGCAACGCATATGCTAGTTGATCGTTTTCCGGTGGCCGATTTATTGCATCATCATCTTCTTCTTCGAAATCATTAAGCAGGAGACGGGCACGAGCAACGGGCATAGGCTGGAGGCAGAGGCCCATAAGAAGGCGGCATCTCATCAATCGGAGGTGGGGCACCCTCTTTTGGTTGCCTAAAGAGAAAACAATGTCTAAAAAGCCGAGGCGAGGCGTTTTAGTCGCGGTGAGGCGAGGGGAGGCATAAGCCTCAAGGCGTTTGAGGCGTAAGCCTCACCGAAAAGGGGAAAAAAAAAAGAGCAAAATAATATTAAAACAATATTAATAAAACCATAAAAATAAAATAACAAAGAAATATGAAATAAAACTACAAAAAAAACATCCTTGAGGACTTTCTCACGTAGTTCGACATTTTTTTGTTCCCCCGAGGGCCGAGATAACTTTTTAAAAAAAGTAATTCGAGAAAATAAATTTTAACATATTGGTTATTTTACAATATGACAATAAATTAATCAATGCAAAATCATATTGGCAAAATCATTTTTTTTAGCTTCATTCACATATTGGTTATTTTATAATATGACAATAAATTAATCAATGCAACTTAACAAGCAAATTTATTACAAAAAAAATATAAACAAAGTTACGAAAAAATAGTGGATAAAACATAATTTGTTACAAAAAGAACGGCAACTTTAATGGGAAAAAACAAATTTTTTTTTAAAATTTATAATATAAAACAATTTTCTTTTAATATAAAACAAACAGGCTTCGTATGTTTTTACAAAATAAACACCGAATAAAACAAAGTTTTTGCAAAAGAAAAACTAAAACAGGTTTCGCATGGTTAAAAAAACACTGACTAAACACCGAATAAAACAAAGTTTTTACAAAAAAAAAACTAAAAAAGGTTTCGTATGTTAAAAAAAAAAAACACTGACTAAACAAACACTGAAACAAAGGCCGGAATAGGAGAACACTGACTAAACAGGTTTCGTATAAGATTTTTTATCAAAACAAACACTGAGACAAAGGGCGGAATGGCCGGAATTGAAGAACCGCAGGCCGGAATTGAAGAAGGAAGGGCGGAACTGAACAACCGAAGGCCGGAATAAAGTTTCGGAGGCCGGAATAAAATTTCGGAGGCGGGACAAGAAGTTAGGGCTTACGGGTTTTGAAAAAGGTTTCGTATGTTTGTTTTTAACTTACGGTCCGTTCTTTTTTTTTTAAGTAACTTGACTTTTTTTTTTCAAGACCAGCAAGAGGCGTACGCCTCATAACCTTGAGGCGGAAAGCCTTGAGGCGCAACGCCTTAGATACAAAAAGCGTAAGCCTCACTTAACAGTCTTGAGGCTTAAGCCTCGAGGCCATAGTTGTCAAATCGCGAATCGTTTACCTCCCGAATCGCGAATCGGAATAGAATCGGTCGAATCGGAACCAAATGATAAAAACGTAGTAAAACATATGTAAATGGGATTTAATACTATAGAATTGGTAATTAAGCGTAATATGACAAAAAACTAATCGTAGCACATGATAATATACCAAAATATATCACAAAAATTTACCGTAGCACATGTTCTCATTCATTTTAAGCTTAAAAATGTAAAAAACAAAAACATATCATAAAACAGCCTACATATTAATTTAAAACATTCTACATATTAATTTAAAACAATAAAATAAATGCTAGAGTTAATTTAAAACAGTAAAACTGTAAAACAAATACTCCCAAAAATTTTAAACAACCGACTTATTAAAATTAACAATATTAATTTAAAACAACCTACAAAATTACAACAAAATTAAGTTAAAACAGTAAACAATATTAATTTAAAACAATAAAACAAATACTAAGATTAACTATAAAACAATATTAATTTAAAATAGTCTTCATATTAATTTAAAGCAACAAAAAAATATACCTTCAAAGATTTTATAACAAATACAAAAGTTTATAACAAAAAAAAAAGCAAAAGATAGAAGACACTCAGCCAAGAGAATAGACTAGAAAAGTCAGCTGATAATAATCGAGCCAAGATAACATGTTTTTCTCTAAAACTCTTATCTTAACGGTATCCTTTGTTGTTTGCTTCTTTTTTATTTGTTTTATTAAAACACACGTATGGTTATAAGGTAAAAAATAATCGCGAAAAAAAATAAATAAATAAAAAATGTGAATCGGACCCGAATCGGGAATCGGACCCGAATCGGAAGATTCGACTCGTGAATCGCCAATTCGGTCCGATTCTTTAGACAATTGCGATTCTCAACTCGATTCGAATCGTTTTATGTGTGAATCGAATCGAATCGAATCGTACGATTCGAATCGCGAATCGTACGATTTTGACAACTATGCTCGAGGCTATTTTTCCTCGCCTCATTCGCCTTTTTAAACATTGAGAGAAATAATTCATTTGAGGTCCCCTTTTATGACATAAGAAGCAAATAGGATTCTCAGGGTCACCTTTAGGTTAAGGGAGTCATATGGAGATAAAGCGAGGCATGTCTGGGAGGTAATTCCTCTCCTCCAACATAGTGAGCAAATTGGATTTGGGGGTAGTGTATAAGTGGTTGTTGGACCTAACCCTTTGTGTGTAATCTCTAGTGGTATCGTGAGGTTCAACGGGCATTGTTACGGCTAATTAGGTATACTAATGGGTAGGCCTGTAAATTGAGCCGAGCAAGCCCGAAGCCCGCCCGTTCGGCCCGCTAAATTCGGGCCGAGCTTTAAGTGAGTTTGAGCCGAGCCGAGCTTGAGCCAAATTTTAAAGCCCGAATTTAATTCGGGCCGAGCTTGAGCATAGCAATATCAAGCCCGATCTGGGCCCGGCCCGAACTTATATATATATATATATATATATATATATAATTTATTAAGATTATATATATAAATTTAGGTATGTTTACCATATAGCCCCTTTTGTAATAGTTAGTATAGTTATTGTTTTTGAACCATTTTGTCATTTTACAACAAAAATAGGAAAGCAGTCTCTATTTTTTACACACTGCTCAAATGATCACAAGATTCACATTCACACGGTTTCAAAAGAAAAGGAACAATCTCTCTCTCTCTCGTCTTTAGCAAAATAAAAGAAACCCTAGTTTCTTTAACCCGCCGCCGTCCACCGCTGCTCCACCCCAGTGCCCACCGCATCCCACTGTCCACTGATGCTGCTACACTTCATGGTCCAGTGCCTCGTCTTTAAGAAAATTGTTACGAGCATCGTCCACCACTGCTACACTTCATGGTCCACCGCACCCCATTGTCCACTGATGCTCTTACAGGTAAACATTTGCTTTAAGAAAATTGTTGTTCATTTTTATTTCATTTGTTGAATGTACATAATAAACATCTTATTATTTCTCTATTTTTTGTTTATTGTGGGCCTTTAACAAAAGGTTTACTAGATTAAATAAACCTAGCAAAAGATCTGCTAGATTTAACTATTGTTTTTTTTGTGTATTGTGGGTCTATTTTTTGTGTATTGTGGGTCTATTTTTTGTGTATTGTGGGTAACAGGGGTTTTGCTATTTTATTTTTTTTCAGTCATATCTTTATAGACTATATGAAATCGGGCTTGTCCGAAAACGGGCCCGAAGCCCGTGAGTTTGGTGAGCCGAGCCTGAGCCTATACTTCCTATTTTAATTCGGGCCGAGCTCGGGCTTGGGAAATGACTAGAAAATTTCGGGCCGAGCCTGAGCTATTCCAAGCCCGGCTCACCCAGCCCGATTTACAGGCCTACTAATGGGTGTCAGAACAATTGGTTGCATTTTTAGAGGGTATCGGCGAGTTGTTATAGGTGGAGGAGATTATTGGGGGCATCGCGCGAGTTAGAAGCCTGATTTGGGTCGAGTAAGGGTCACGAGAGTTTGGGTAGGGTCGGGTTGATTCGCAACAGCCGGTTGGGCATGAGGAAGGATGAGGTCTGGACAGAGAGAGAGTATGTTAAGGAAATAATTTCGACTTATGACTTATGCTACACAGGGGTTGCAGCAAGGGTTTTGGAGGTAAAGGAAGGTTCAGCCTAGGCTAGGGTAGAGTGGGTGCAAAACCGGGGGCTAATTCTCATAGTATAGCTCACTTGGTTGTTTTCCAGGTTCGTGGTGCTAAGATGTGAAGAAATCGGGTTGAGAAGTGACCAAATGAGTGGGATGGGGGTTAGGTTTTGGTGGCGAGAGGGATGGTGGGCTGGTAGGGAGTGGTTGGGATGCTGGAGGAACCCTTAGCAACGATGGTAGAGTGAGATTGGCAGCTGGTGGTGATTTGGTGGTGGTCGTTGGGAAGGAGTTCCATTTTTTTGGTGAGGTACGTGAGGGTTTCGCCTATTCGTGTGTTACGACGCTCGATTTGAGTGTTTTTCTTTGGCGCCATTGTTGCTTTGTTCACGATTTTCTACACAATAACAGCGACAACGGGTGGAGCAACTAGGCTCTAATGCCAATTGACGTAAACGGTGTCAATGTACTTAGAATAACTATTAATTTAATGATTTGCCCCAAAAGGGGGGTACAATATTTATCGGGATAGAGAAGGGTCTCGAAAGGCCTATTATTTGCTTTTAAAGGAATGTCAGCATCCATCCATGTGATGTCATGGGTGACATCACTAAAGGTCTCCACCATGACATCACATGGGGTTAGAACATTCTTATTACGAAATACTTATTATAGCCCTTACTAACCTTCTAGTTACTACCAACTAATAAAAGGAAAATAATGAAAATAGTAGGACTCAACAAATATAGAAATGACCGAAATGATCTTCATCGTGGAACACCACTATCTATCGCTCTCTTCACTGTGGAAGGTCATGAACTACATGACTTCTGATCTTGCTTTGATTTTACTTTCGCCTGTACTTATTTTGCACGATCAGGTTTGTACTAAGTGAAGACTATTTTTCATGTCTAATATTTGTTATGATTTTTTAGCTAGTTTTCGGGTTCCTTGGTTCCTTCATAACGTTTAAGTTTGATCTAACGGAGTGTGCATTATGGGGGGAAACTTGGCACTTTTTCACTTACATACTTCTTGACGTTAATTTGAAAATTGATTGTTCTATGTTCTGTTATGATGACTTCATATATATCTGCATCTTGGTCAGTATTCTTAAAATGAACGAGAAAGCCGATTAATCGCTGTCTAGGCGTTAAAAGGTGGTTCATGGGTAATAAAACTGAAAAAAGGTTAAAAAAAGGTTATAAGATTACACGGACATTTAATCGGCTGGAAGTCCGTTTACAAGCTGTTTTTATAGCATTTTTTTTTAAAGCTGTTTTTTTATTCTACCAACAGTTTTTTTCTACAGGCTGTTTTTTTCTCTAAACTGTTTTTTTCTCTAGACTGTTTTTTTCTACAAGCTATTTTTTTTTCTGCTTTTTTACAAGCTATTTTCTAACAGTTTTTTTATTTTTTATTTTTCTGAACTTTTCTTATTTTTTAAATAAACTGGATACGTTTGGATACGCTGGAATTTGTCCGGATACGCTGGGATTAGATTTTTTCTATTTTTCTTTTCATTCTGATATTCTTTTTTCTTTAGATTTAGAGTTGGGCTTTCTTTTCATATTTCATTCTGAGTCAATTTTGAACCCAAGTTATGCTCCTTATTTCTGCTTTTTTTTTCCTTTTAGAGTTTTGCTCCTCCTCAAAATACAGTTAATTTTGAACCCAAGTTGTACTATATTCTGAGTGTTATGTCTTGTACTGATAGACAATAGACAATAGACAATAGACAGTTAATTTGGAACTAAAGATATACAATACTACAAGAAATACAATGCTGAGTAATTCACCTACAATTTTACCGTCAACAAGACTATCTGAATCTTTTTTTTCCTTTAAAAAAATGTCTCAATATTGTAATTGGAGTACTGACCTACAATTTTTTTCTTGACCACTTTAATATAATGGTGTTTGATACTTTAATGCTATCTACTTTCCTTTTATTCAACTTTATCATTAATATATATATATATATATATATAATAAAATAATAAATATTTAATGTATCCTAGCATCTCCGTATCCTACATTTTTGAAAAATCATGCATTCCGTATCCCGAATCAAGTCGTGTCCCGTATTACGAGTCCGTGCTTCCTAGTGGATTACTCATCTCTGTAATCCCCGTAATGGCTACATATTTATTGTTATTTAAGGTTGCTTACTAGTCTTTTTTAAATGCTTGGACTATTTTTTGTTCAAAAAAGACATTACTAGTGGTTGAATAAGTTTTCTAGACGGTATTCATATTAAAAAGGTATTAAAATAAAAAATAAAAATAAAACGTCTAGAAGGTTGCCTAGCCAGCTACACGGTAGAAGGTCCTTGGCCAACCAGGGACAGCCTAACGTTTTATTAGAACATTGATCTTGGTTCAGTTTACATCCATTCTATAAATTTATTTCATTAATGTCATAATTTATAGCATGTGTTTAAAACTTTATCAATTGAAAATTTCAGGTTTGGGGATCATATAGAAGGCTCCTAAATAAAACTGGAAGGAATGGGGCCTCACTCTCTGTTCATAATTGTGTGCATTCTAAAATCATCTACTACAGGCATACTATCTTCCTATAAATTATTGTTTCCCAATTGGTGAATAACAGTCATTGTTATGTTCTTTGCAATCTAGAATGCAAATCTACTACACATAGTGGCTTAGTTGGGCTTGGTGAATTGCAGTAACTAAAATTGTTGATGTTCATGTATCTTAATGAAGAAAGGTGGCTTCTTATTGCATTTCTAGAGAATAATAGCATGCATAAGATGATGCAAAAACATTGTCCATATTTAACTTTCTATGTAATGTTACCTTTATTAGTTGGGGGTATCATTGTACTTGAAAATGTTCACCCCTTAGTATATGAAGGGACTACTAGCTTTGTAATTGATCGTTACATCTTTTTAAGGCTGAGGGCGAGGGGGAGTATGCAGGGTAACTGTGTCGTCTCCTGAAGCCTCTTTATGACCTTAAGCAATCACCTCAGACTTGGTTCAGGTAGATCACTAATATGATTCTCTCAATGGGTTTACAAACGTTTATTTAGTCGTCATCCCAATTGTAGACGCATCATTTTGTTGGTTTATGAGGATGATATTATTATTACGGGTGATGGTGTTGATGATATTGATCATGTAAAGCGGGATTGGCAAAAGTGTTTGATGAAAAGGATTTGGGTTTGGGATTGAGGTGACTCGATCTCAACGCGGGATCTTTTTATCCCAACCCGAAGCTCGCAGTTGAGGCAATTGATCTTATTCCAGATCCCTCAATTTCTTTGAGATTAATTGGTCACCTCATTTATTTGACCAACACGAGAACGAATTAAACATTTAATGTGAGTATGGTCAGCCAGTTTATGCATGCTCCGCGTATTACTCACTTGGATGTTGTCTGCCATATTTTCAGATATCTCAAGTTATGTCCAGAACTTGGGTTATTTTATGCCTCACGATCGGACATGCCTCTAGTGTTTTACTAATGCAAACTATGCAGGTTTAAGACATAGGCGGCTCCACCTCAATTTTTGTACTTTTTCTCACCTATCTCATGGAAAAGCAAAAAGCAGGCAATCATTCATGTTCTTCAGACAAGATTACGTGTGATAATTCATCAGACGTGTGATAATTCATCAGACGTGTGAGCTTTCGTACCTTTGATCGATTATGGGGGAGCTAAGATTCATAGAGTTATATTATGATCATATGCCAGCCATTTCGTTGTTATTCACTTAAAAAAGTGAGGTCTGGCATCATTCATTCGGCTTTTGTTACTTCTCCAGATCAGATGGCGAATTTCTTAACCAAATTAGTCAACCCTCTCTTATCAAACCTTCCAATGTATAACTAGGCTTAATAGGTATCTTCATTCCAGTTTGAGGGGGAGTGTGGGATTTCATATTATTTTAGCGTTCATTATATTTCTCTATTTGCTTCACTCAAACCTTCTAATCTTTTAGATTTTAATATAAATACAATTATTATGCTCCCAATTGAGTAAGCCTTCACAAATTCCTATTCCTACTTAAAAAAGTAGGGCCAATAGGTTAATGATTGTACGTTACCCCATCCCATTGTGGATGGCCTTTACTGCTTTGTTGTTATATTGTCATCGAGTATTTGAAATGTATTTTAACAATGCCTATTTCCAAGGATAACCTTATATTTCATCCTCATTTCCCCAAAATATGAGCCCATGTGAATTGGCGTTTCTTGATTGATAGAATGGGGTTTGGTCAACGGTGGCGTTTGTGGATAGAGAGTGGCATTTTCACTCTTAAGCCTTCGGTGTTGGCGAATGGATCACCGAATGGTTTCTTTCCAAGTTCAAAATGGTTACAACAAGGGGATCCACTCTCGTCTTTTCTTTTTCTTCTCGTGATGGAGGGGTTGAGTAGGTTTTTGGCAAGGGCGGTAGAGGCTAGTAGATTAAGTTGTTTTGAGGTGGGAGATCAAAGGTCTCGGTGTCAATTATCTCATCTTTTATTTGCCGATGACACTATCATTTTTTTTCGGAGCGGGGGAGGATCAAATGAGAAGTCTCAAGTTCGTTTTGATATGCTTTGAGGCAGTTTCAGGGTCGTATATAAACGTGAGTAAGTGTGAGATGATTCCGGTACGGGGGGGCAGAAGGGGTCAATGCTTTGGCTGAGGTGATTGGGTATAAAGTGGGTTCCCTCCCGTCCACTTAATTAGGACTTCTGGTGGGTGCTTCGTTCAAAGATCATTTGGAATCCGGTTATCGAGAGGGCAAGGCGGAGGTTGGCGGGATGGAAAAAGTGTTATTTGTTCCAAGGGGGTAGATTGACATTAATAAATAGTACCCTTTCAAGTCTACCGGCTTATTACCTGTCCATACTTCCATTACCGGTCTCCATTCGTAGAAAGTTGGACTGGATAATGAGGAACTTCTTGTGGCGTGGGAACGAAGATGATTTCAAGCATAGTTTGGTGAATTGGGAAGAGGTGTGCAACCCGCTGAGGGAGGAGAGGGACTCAGGAATTTGGCATTTTTCAGTAAAGCTCTTTTGGAAAAAGTGGTTGCGAAGGTTCTCGACTGAGGCTGACAGGTTATGAAGAAAGGTGGTGGTTGCAAGGTTTGGGTTGGGACATAATGGGTGGGGATCAGGTCAAAGGCGATTGTTCCCACATGGTGTGTGGTTGGGGAAGCACATTATGGCGGGAAACAGGGAATGCTTAAGTTTTACTGCCTTGCGTCCGGGGAATAGAAAAAAGACTTTTGGGGGGGGGAGATAGACCGTTAGAGGATTTACTTCCAGGGTTATATCGCATGCAAGTGAGAAGGAAGAATTCGTAACTAGGCATATTTGGAGGGACGGAGATAGGAGGGGGAGGAACCCGAAGTTTAAAGGAAGGGCGGAGGAGCTATTTGATTGGTTGGGGGGCCTTTCCCGCCCGGGGGGGGTGGGGGGGTGATTATATGTGGTTGAGGGATAGTAAGAAAGGTGTATTCTCGATGAGGTCTTATTAAGTAGAGTTGGTGGGCAGAGTTGGGGAGGACTTTCCTTAGAAAAGCATTTGGCATTCGCGTGCTCCTCCAAAAATAGCTTTCTTCGCTTGGGCAGCAGTTGGATAGGCAATCATGATGACATATGGACTAATGAAGAGAGGCAAGCATATGACACGTAGGTGTTGGATGTTTAAGCATGCAGAGAAAACGGCCAATCATTATTTAGGACGTGTGCCACGACATTGCGAGAGGAGATGGAAGCTTGGGGATATAGGGTGGGGAAAAGGGAGGTATGGTCCGTGTGGAAAATGATTCCCTTACTCATTTTTTGGACGATTTTAAATGAGGAACATGAGGTGCTTTGACGGTGAAAAGATTGAGCCAGCAAGATTTCGATACAATCTTTTGAGTTATTTACATGCATTGTTCAAGGAGGAGGAGCATTCTATGCTCTAGTGCTTCTTAGATTTTTTTTAGTAGAGATGGGGGTGGGAAACTGATTGTTGGTTCCCTAGGTACACTTTGGCGTTCAGGAAAATTGGGATGGTTTTGTCTCCCCATCCCCGCTTTTTTCGTCTCAGGTCTATAGCTAGACGGATTTTCACCCCCTTTGCTTATCAATAAAATTTACCATTATCAACTCCACAAAAATAAATACATTTAAAAGGAATTAAATAATTTTACACTTCTTATATATAATGTGTGATAAAATATGATGTGCAATCGTATGCGCTAGGTGTAACAATTCATGTTTTGGAGTCCTGTTTGGCACCACACACGACACAACACGAAATTGTATTTTTTTTCCATTGACTTGAACACGACCCATTTAACAAAATTAATGTTTGTTCTTTTTTAACTTCACCCCCGAGATAACACTATCTTTAGAAGATACCCCTTAACTTCACCCCGAGATAACACTATCTTTCGAAGATACCCCTTAAATGTTCTATAATAGAATTACCCCCTTATGCACAAGGTGCAAGCGAGTCACAACGCATGTGGGTTAAGTCTAATTTTTTTAAAAGCGAGGATTATGTCTAATTAAGGTATTATCTCAAGGACAAGGTAAAAAAATTAAGGGATTACAAGTTTTTAGTCCTATTTTTTTTGAATATATGTGTGTTTAATCCCATGTGATTATTTTTTTTTATTGGTCATATATTTTTACATTTGTCATTCTCTACAAAAAGAGACATGAAAGTTGAGAACGATTATGGGATTTAAAACAACTTAAAAAACACATGAGATGGGATGAGAAACAAAAAAAAAAAAAACTTTATAAATGGGACTAAACCAAAAAAAACTAAAAAATTAATACTTTTTAAACTCAATTAAACACGATATTACATTCTTAAGAAACACGAGTGATAATAATAATAATAATAATAATAATAATAGTACCTTGTCATCAAGAGAAGGCGCATTGTGGCGGACATATTTGTAGAGGCCGTTAATGATGGCGACACGAGCAAGCTTTTCGGTGCTGATATTAGCGGCACGGAGGAGAGAGAGTTGACCGGGGTCAAGGTCGGGGTAAGCTAAAAACAGATGATTGGATATGGCCAAACCTAGCGCCGCGTCACCTATGAACTCCAACCTCTGATAATTAGTAACGGACTCCGTAAAAGACGGGTGAGTCAATGCTTCTTCTAATAACCTCCTGTTCATGAACCTGTAATTCAAAATCCTCTCGACAGCCCTAACTGAAGACTCCAGGTCCATGCAAACTTGTTCCAAATCATCATCATCATCATCGTCGTTCGGGATGTTCACTGTGTATGTGTATTTTACAATTGCGTCGGTCATCTGCATGACTCAACTACAAATCCAAGGGTTTTATTTTTTGTTGAGGTTTAATTAGTTTGGGAGGGGGAGTGATTTTGTGAATGGATATATTACAGTAAGATTCGGGGAAGTGAATGTGTAAATGTTCGATTTGATTTGGGTGACATGACATACTTGTTTTTTTTAGCCTATTGGGGCGCGAAATCCAATGGACTTAATGGCACGCGAAATTCAATTGTAATTCTAGACCAGTGCGGTTCATACTTAACCAAATTTCACAATAAATAAATTCGAATAATTCTTAGGGATTAAATTATAAGGGTCAATTTTTTTAAGGATTAAATATTAAAAAGTTTTTTAAATATTTTTTAATATGTATTTAGTTCAAATTTTTTATTTTGTACCAAAAAGTTTTTTATCCTCTTATCTTTAAAGGTCTGCGCCAACGACATGGAAAGCCGTTTGGCATGATGAAGGACTTTTTTGTGCAAAATAAAAAGGCTTTGACTAAACGTGTATTAAAAAAAGTTCGAGGGACTATTTGGTATATGCTCCTTTTTTTTTAAAGTGGATTATATAATTTGGAGCATTTTTTTAAAAGACTTGCTGCACTTTATTGGGATGATTCATTTAAAGTCAAGTTATCAATTTACTGATAATAAACAATAATAAATAAATAAAAATTATTGCTATTAACTTGCCAATTTATAATGAAATAGAGAAAGATGAGAGACAAAAAGGTTATCAGAGATTTATGCGGTTCCTTCTAAAGAGATGCCTAGGTCCACATGTGCAATATTGGTTATATGTAATTCAATAGGAAAAAGTCCTAAAAAATAGATACAAGCTCTCAAGATTCTCTTTAAGGTCGTGCATGGCTATTAGGAAGAATAATCTCAGCATCCCTTATTGTATGGGATTGAGTGTTATTTATAGGTAGTTATCCAAGAAATAGAGAGTAGTGGGACAAGTGGAGTGTCTTTATATGTCAAATAATTATACATGCTACATGTTATGGGGTGGATAATCATGAGTTGGTTACAAACTGACAAGGATGCAATATTCCATCACGTGTATGTATGGGATAACATAACTATGCGTATTATGACATGTGATATAAATCGGTGTCAAGCTGGCGTGGACGGAGTTATTTAACCCATCAACTGATGCGGCGTCACTGTCTAGTCGAGCAAAATTATAACTGAACCGACCTGATTAATGATGCTAACCAGGTTCAATGACCAGGTCCAGCCCTTTTCATCACTTTATGATGACACATGTCACTACCTAATTAGTCTATTCAATGTCATGTATTTATGGTACAACATATGTAAATAGTAATTTTCACATAAAATTAATTTAATAACTAAAATTAAGTAATGATAATTAGGCTGACATGCATATATGTTAAATAAATAAAATTGATGAATGTAAAACTTGATAAAAGTTTTTATAATTTGTAAGAAAATTATTTAAATTCATGTAGAATCTATGCTAAAATTCATTATATAAACTGTGATTATAGAGTTTAACTCCCTTTTAATTTTACTAATGGCCTAAACTGTTTATGAAGGGAACATGGTCAAACGGGTGCCACATGGCCGAACATGTGGCACATCACATGAGAGGCACACGGTGGGTAAATAATTTAATGGAGATCACGGACATTAAAGGTATATAATCAAATCTTGAGGATCATATCTGTGACAACCCGGATATAACTATGATTAATTATGTTTGAATCATGCTTACCTTTTGTGATATGTATAATGTCTTATTAATATATGTAAGGTTAGGATATTATATTTGGTCTAATCATACCTTCCAAAAATCATAAAATATCAAATTGGATACAAATATAAAATTTTGAAGTTTTCGGTAGGAAGGTTCAGGTTGGAGACTAGTTTTGGCCATTATAATGTAACAATTGACTCAAGGTGAAACCTAGATAGTTATAGATAAATGAGTTAGCTTTGTGACACAATAAAGCCCGCATCAAACGAATGTTTGAGTAAGAAGTTATACCAAATTTACAAACAAATGGCAAATTTTCCCATTCCCTTTAAGTGGTAATTTGTCTTTTAGTAAACCAAATGGTTTAATTTGATTGGTTGGAAAGGAGGGATGCATTTGTCGACTCAAACCTCTCCATTTAACCTAATTCTTCAGCAAATTTAACCCTTGGTTCAGTTTTGAGAGTTTTTATCTTGAGGAAAGAGAAACTAGAAGTTTAAGGAAGAAAGAATTATAAGAAAAGCTATAAAAAATTCCAAGAAAATCCTTAAGGTGTTTCCAAGGTATAATTATGTGTTAATATTGTTTAATTTTGGACTATACTTATTTCAAAGTATATAAATCATGAATTAGTGATTAAAATTTCATCATCCTTTGTGATAATAAGCATTGTTCATATGTGAGATAAGTGATGTTTGCAGGCCATATTGCTTTGTGTTGAAATCCTTTGTATTCAAACTTGCATATATTTTTGTATGCTTTCTGGAATTGAGAAATTCCATTTGGATATGAAACTAGACACATATATTCATATCATATCCGAAAATTAAAATTTAACTCCTTGTGGTTAGACCTTGGTGATTTGAAGTTGATATATAGTAATTGTCCTTAGGGTTTGTGCTTATATGACCTGAGTTTGGTACACCATTTGGTATAGTAAATGAACTCAAAAAATTATGAAACTTTAATTATGTATTATTCAGTATGTTTGTGGGAAATGTATGTAAAATCATAGAAAGTTATGATGTAGAAAAATTATGAAAATTCTTCGAAGTTAACTGTATAATAGAAGAACTTATATGGCAGATTTACTATGTTATGAAGAAATGGGCATATCTTGCTCTAGGAAACTTGAAATGATGTGTCATCTTTTGATTAAAAAACTAATATGATAAGGATTGGATTATCAAGAATAAATTAAAGTAAGTCTGAACTATGAATTGGATATGTTAAATACGTTAACACGAATTTATATAGAATTTCATTTATAATTGATTTGAATGGAATCATATGATGTTTATGAATCGAGTTATACTTAAGTTATTCCTTGGATTGTTAATATCCTTATGATGATACTAATATTATAAAAATGATAGGAAGGGAAGAATAACCGGTTGAACTAGTGTCAAACAAAGGAAAAAGAAAAGTCTGATAAGTTGCCAAGGTGAGGGTACTTACTGAGTTGATTATGGATATGACGTGTATGTATTATATGTTGAGATGATATGGCTTATTAAAAGTCAAGAGATATTGAGATGTTATGGCTTTATAAAAGTCAATATATGTTGAGTTGCTATGCAATTCAGGAGATATTGGGTTATTAAAGCCTATGGATATGATTATGTAATACTCCGTATTTTTATGCTATATTAATTTGGGGATTTATTAAATTTAACGTGAGTTAATTATTTAATATAAATTCGAAAATTAATTATGTTATAATTATTAACGCGATGAGAGTTAGTCATTATGGGAAACTTGTTGAATATTACTAATGAGCATAGTAATAAATAATTGGTTATGTCAAATGTCACGAGTGAATAAAATGATAATTTTGGAAATTTGAGTCGGGGCGCGCCCGTGTCGCGTCAGGACTAAATATTGATAAATAAAAGTGAATATTTTATAAGTTGCTCATATGGTCGTTTTGAGTGAGCCAACGCGTCCGGAAGGGTCGAGATAGTCAGAAAAGTGTACCCGGGGATTTAGTTTGGGTCTCGGGGCGTTTTTAGGCTAAATTAGTACCCTGGGAGGGCATTTTAGTCATTTTGTATTTTTGGGTAATTAAACCCACGAAAATTAGTAATCTATATCAGCCATTTAGGTTAGTCATCTAGGGTTAGCGAACTCAAAACTCTAGAACGGCCATTGGAGAAGAGAGGAGAGAGCTCTCAAAGCAATCCAAGGCCAAAAAGTCATCCGATTGCACCGCCACCACCACCAACGCGTAGATCGTGCGACGGGGAACACAACAACACCAAACTCATTCTCAAATCAGACTTTTGAAAATTCTAGGCAAGTATTTATCTTTCTTATCTTCGTTAATGCATCGTTCATATTAGTCTAGGGTGATTAGGATTAATTTGGTAGAAGAAAATCCATGTTTGAGATAGGAAAAATTGCATGTAGAATTGATTTGAATGAAATCTGGAAAACCCTTTACATGTAGAGGATTAAACCACGAATTTATGAGGTTGAAGACGAAGAAAATTCTGGAAAAGATTGATTAGAACCGTATTAATGAAATTCTAGAGTTCTTGAGGTTTTATATGAATTTTTGGGCTTGTTAATCCATGATTAGTAATGGAAATTTTCATGCTTTACGTAAAAGATGTATGGAATGGAATTATATAATTGGTAGTATAAATTTCTGGACGTTTGGGTATGGAAAGTTAGGATTTGGATGGAGTTTTATGAGAAAACCCGTAACTGACAACTGCAGAATTCACCATACCTGCTTGATCGATCGATCGAGCCAAAAGCTTCGATCGATCGAAGGTTCGATCGATCGAGTCCCTAACATCGATCGATCGACCCCTCCTGGAAGACTTAAGTTTCCCTTTTAAATTGTTGAATTGATTCAAAATGAAGAAAACTCCTTAGACATCCTTGTTAAAATAATTTGGGAGATGATGATGACCAGTAGGATTCATTAATAAGAGACCTTTAATGTAAGGAGAAATATATATATTTTTGGGATATTATACATAAGGGACAATGTAAGTATATATTAAAGGGGAGTGACACGCAAGAGAGTTACGTTGGAACATAAATGAATACCTACTGAATTGTACATTTTGGAAGGATAGAGTCAATGGGGGTCGCGTAGTAAATTGGAAAAATCTTTTGAATTAAGTTAGGGACGAACCGTTATACGGGTTAATAAATAATGGAAAGATAAGGATAAATGCTATGATTATGGGTTATGGGATGAACCTAAATTGATATGATAAAAGTGGTATATTTATATGATTGTGTATGCATATATTATATACATGTGAAAATCATGCCCGCACTACTTGCTATCCCTGAGGTTACCGCGTTGGGACGATCTTATCTCGATGTGCCTTACGGGGGATATTGACTCGTACACTAGAAGATAAATATCCTTGGTACAGGCTATCGAATCGATAGTTCAGACGGTCCTAAGAAACGTGAGGGTATGTACTGACCTCTTAGAGACTTGGAATCTATGCTTCGCCTTAATATTGTTTGTGTATGTGTTAATACAGTTCGAGAGTGATTCCGAACTTGTATTTCCCTTAGTGTGAGCGATACGGGGATTGGATAGCAGAGTATGCCCGCACCATTGTTTTTTATGTGGGGTGCTGTTAGAATATATATATATTACTCGAGTATTTAATATATATAAGAAATTCTGAAATTTTGAAACTACTTACTGTGTTATGGTAAGTTAGACTGGTGTAACATCTCAAATTGGAAATACTTGTTTTGAAAAGTATAATATGACACTGAGGAACTTTATTAATAAATAAGTTATAAAGAGAGCTCCCCTATTAAATGAAAGTCTCCTTTTAAATAATTATATTGTTCGGTTTTAAAATCTTACGAGTAACCTAAGATAAGTTAAACCATTGGGACGTTCAGGGGAGTATAAGATAAAATAATCCGTTGGGAAGGTTAGTAAGATAGGCGTGCACATTAGAAGAGAGGTGGAAATTTCTCAAGAGAGTGCCGCACTAATATGTTGTTGCATTGGCCTGTAAACAATTTAAATACTTGCTAAACGAATTTTAAAATCATATACACTATCGGGCTCTGAACCGTTTCCATTTCTCTTTCTCTCTTCTATATATATATATATATATATATATATATATATATATATATATATATATATATGTATGTATTACAGGTGCCCAGCCACAGGGGCGTCTTGCATAGGATCCTTTGGAAGGAACGTGCTGCATCTTAGGTGGGAGTTGCAGGCCACTTGCTTAGACGACTTCATTTACTTGATTCCACTCCTAGTATCTTCATTTAGTGGGGCATGTGTCGCCCTTTCCATTATTTAGTTGTTTTATTTGGACATTGCGATTCAGTTATTGTAGTATTGATATTTTGGTATTATTATTGTCTGAATGTTTCACTTTAAGTTTTAAATGTTGGGATTCAATTGTCGAATGTTTAAATTATTTGGATTATATGTTCCTGGATTATTGTGGTGTGATTCATATATTAAATTGTTGTATATAATTAAATCTTGTTTTCAAAAATAAAATTTGGAAAGTAATGTTTTAAAAAAAAATGGTTTTGACACTTAGCTTAATTAATTAGGGTGTTAAATTGGAAAAGTTATTTTTCGACAGTGATGCTAAGAATGAACCAACTGTTCACCTTGATTTTTATTTAATAAAGGAGTGATCGCCCGATATTTAATTAGGCGGGGTGTCACAGGTGGTATCAGAGCATCAGGTTCTAGTGTCCTTAGGATCTGTACGGCTTATTTCGCTTTCAGCTTAACATTTTTGCTATAGAGCCCTATTTTAGGATTTTTGTATTCCTGCTTTTACGTTTACGTCTTCAGCTATTTGAGAGTTGATAATGACTGTAGACTAATAAACTTCTTCACGTTTCAGATGCCTCCGAGACGTGCACCAAAGGATAGGCGTGCCTAGGCCGAGCAGCCAGCAGCTCCGGCACAGGGTACTATGAATGCCAATGAGGTAGCCGCCATTGTTGCTCAGGCGGTGAATGCCGCGCTAGCGGTGGTTCAGCAGGCTCCACCCCAGATTCAGGCAGTGGCGCCAGTACCTGCACAGCTTCCATCTGCATGGGAGCGAGTTAGGGATGCCTTTCAGAAGGCGCATCCCCCTGAGTTCTCTGGTAGTTCAGATATCATCACAGTCAGCCAATGGAAGAAAGACATCCAACGGCATCTTCGTATGTATGAGTGTACCAACGTGCAGAAGCAGTTGTTGGCTTCCTTTAAGCTGGTGGGGGACGCTTTGTAGTGGTGGGAGTCCACTACCACCTTGGAGGAGAGGGGCACGATCCCTATTCAGTCATCCTGGGAGTGATTTGACCGCAAATACTTTCCACCCGCCGTGCAGACTGAGATGAGGCAGAAAATACTGAACTTGAAATAGAAGAATTCTATCGTTGCTGAGTATGAGGAGGATTTCACGAGGCTCCTCACCATAGTGCCAGATGAGGCACCTACTGAGGGTAAGTAGATAATGTTGTTTGTGGACGGGTTAGCTTGGAGGATCCGTCAGCACCTTATAGGGAATTTGTCTCTGAGTACTTTCACTGATGTACTCAATGCTGCCTTACTACATTGCCAGGATCACCGCTTCCATCTGCAGGGAAGCAAGAGAGCAGGAGAGTCCGGCCAGCAGGGCAGGACTGGGGGTAATAGTGCTAGTGGGGCACCATCTCAAGGACAGACTCATCAGAACGAGCAGAGTTCCCATCAGGGGGACCCTGCTAAGCGATTCCGTTCAGGTGATTCCAGACAGGGATTTGGGGGCTATAGGCAGGGCCAACCTAATCAGCAGGGCCAACACCGACAGCAACAGGGTCAACAGCAGGGCCAACAGGGTCAACAACGTTTCCATCAGGGCCAGTGGCAGGGTGGTAATGGCCAGCAGGGCCGTGGTCAGCAGGGTCAGAGGGGAGGTAACTTCAGAGGCCAATGTTTTGGGTGCGGTAAACATGGCCATAGGCGCCAGGATTGTACAGAGGGAGAGAGGGCCCCACAGCAGCAGGGAGCCCGTAACGAGCCACAGAGGCCACTTTTTCCACCTGCCCTCCCAGCTCCAGCCCAGGTGCCAGCCTTACCAGCCTTACCAGCCGTTCTATCAGCTCCAGTACAGCAGGGGCAGTTACAGTATGGATGTGTCTATAACGTTCACCGGGCAGTAGTTCCACAGGCACCACCCGCGATTGAGGGTATGTTTCCTATCCATGGTACTATGGGTCGGGTTTTGTTTGATACTGGGGCGACGCATTGTTTTATAGCTACGCATTTTGCAAAGGCTTTAGGGTTGTTAGCCACAGCAGAGAGCACAGTCACGTGTGTAGACTCACCACTGGGAAGTGGATCACTCATTTTCTTTATATGCCGGGGAGTGGGGGTAGAGATTGGTAGCTTGGTACTACCTGCAGACATGTTAGTCTTAGATATGCATGAGCATGATGTTATTATTGGTATGGATTGGCTCGCAGCTTACAGAGCCATGATTGATTATTTCGGTGTGATTATTTCGGTGGGAGTATTGTCTTTGCCATTCCGGGGCAAGAGATGTTTGTAGTGGCGATGCCTCGCCCAGAGGGAGGCTCGACCACTCACTTGTAATACATAGAGGAGGATACCTCTAAGGAGGTTATGATTCCCTTAGACTCGATCCCAGTTATTCGTGAGTATTCCGATGTGTTTCAGGAGATACCAGGTTTACCCCCCAGTCGAGAGATAGACTTTGTCATAGACTTATTATTGGATACTAGACCGATAGCACGCGCTTCATACCGTATGACTCCAGCAGAGATGCGAGAGCTACGAGATCAGATAGAGCAGCTGTTAGGTCAGGGCTTCATTCGCAGGAGTACCTCACCTTGGGGCGCTCCAGTCTTATTTGTGAAGAAGATAGATGGTTCACTGAGGTTGTGTGTGGACTACCGGGAGTTGAACAAGGTCACGATACGGAATAAGTATCCATTGCCTCGAATCGATGATCTGTTCGACCAGCTGAGAGGAGAAACTTTCTTTTCAAAGATAGATCTGAGGTCGGGGTACCATCAGCTATGTATTAGGGAGCAGGATGTTTCAAAGACTGCTTTCTTGACAAGATATGGGTCCTATGAGTTCAGGGTGATGCCATTTGGCCTCACAAATGCTCCAGCCGTGTTCATGGACTTAATGAACCGAGTGTTCAGAGAGTTCTTGGATCAGTTTGTCATCGTCTTCATAGATGACATTTTGATATATTCACACTCCGAGGAGGAGCACGTCGAGCACTTGAGATAGGTTCTTCAGACTCTACGAGAGCATCAGTTGTATGCTAAGTACGAGAAGTGCGGATTCTAGTTGCGAGAGGTACAGTTCTTGGGGCATGTTGTTTCTGAGCAAGGGATAGCAGTTGACCCGAGTAAAGTATCAGCGGTGAGGGAGTGGGGACAGCCCACGACACCGACGGAAGTGCGTAGTTTCTTGGGGTTAGTCGGATACTACAGGAGATTCATTCGGGGATTCTCCAAAATAGCGGGTCCATTGACAAATCTGACTTGCAAAGGGGTACCGTATGTTTGGGATGATGCTTGTCAATTGGCTTTCGATGAGCTGAAAGGCAATCTTACTTCAGCACCAGTCCTTGCTTTACCGAAGCCGGGTGTGGAGTACCTGGTTTACACCGATGCAGCTTTACGGGGACTTGGGGGAGTACTTCAGTAGGAGGAGAAGGCTATAGCTTTTGCCTCCCGCAAGCTTAAGCCGCATGAGAAGAATTACCCCACCCACAACCTGGAGTTAGCAACGGTCATTTTTGCATCGAGGATATGGAGGCACTATTTATTGGGGGAGAAATTTCGCTTGTTCACAGACCACAAGTCACTGCAGTACCTGTTCACTCAGTGAGAACTGAATATGCGTCAGCGTAGATGGTTAGAATTTGTGAAGGACTATCAGTTCGATATACAGTATCATCCGGGGAAGGCCAACGTAGTTGCTGATGCGTTGAGTCGTAGACCGGTAGACGAGGTAGCGGACGTTTGGAAAGCAAAGTGGAAGGAGTTGGGTCACCAGGACGCAGTAACCCGTTCCTTCATATCTATTATGACAATCACACCCGAGATTGTTACGAGGGTAATACAGGCACAGACCATAGACCCATTTTGCCGGGAGCAGATTGTACGACTTTTAGCTGAGGGTGTTGAGTCCTATTCTGTTAGTTCTGATGGGAGTTTGAGGTTTAATGGGAGATTGGTGGTTCCAGAAGGAACAGAATTACGTCATGCAGTGATGACCCAGTCTCATGGGTCCCGATTTACGGTGCATCCTGGAGGGGATAAAATGTACCAGGATATGAGGAGGCAATACTGGTGGAGTGGGATGAAGAAGGACATTGCTGAATTCGTGTCCAAGTGTTCTACCTGCCAGCTGGTAAAGGTGGACCATCACAAACCGTCAGGATTGCTTCAACCATTGGAAGTACCCGCGTGGAAGTGGGAGAGTATTTCCATGGATTTTATTACAGGGTTACCTACATCACAGCGGGGCCATGACTCTATCTGGGTAATTGTGGATCGGTTGACCCAGGTGGCTCATTTTCTGTCGGTGCGGACAAACTATACCACGGGTCAGTATGCTCAGTTTTTCATTGCTGAGATCGTCAGATTACATGGAGTGACCCTGAATATTGTGTCAGATAGAGACAAGATTTTCATATCACGTTTTTGGGAAAGCTTTCAAGAGGCTATGGGTACTGAGTTGAGGTTGAGTTCAACTTATCACCCACAGACAGATGGACAGACATAGCGTACTAATCAGATGTTATAGGATATGCTACGCATGTGTGTTCTTAATTTTGGAGGAGGTTGGGAGTCACATCTTCCACTGGTAGAGTTTGCTTATAATAACTCTTATTAGTTCACGATTGGCATGGCTCCATTTGAAGCTTTGTATGGCAGGCCTTGTCGTTCCCCAACTTGTTGGCTCGAGGTGGGGGATAACAAGTTACTAGGACTAGAGGTGATTCAGGAAACCTCCCCGAGGATTGAGATTATCAGGAGTCGCATTCGAGTAGCCCAGGATAGGCAGAAGAGCTACGCCGATGTGAAACGATTCTTCCGGGAGTTTAATGTGGGGGACCAGGTGTTACTACGTGTGTCTCCCATGAAAGGATTAATGAGGTTCGGAAAGAAAGGGAAATTGGCCCCGAGGTACGTGGGACCATTTCCCATTATTGAGAGGATTGGGCCGGTAGCATACAGGTTGGGACTGATAGAGCAATTACATCGCATCCACGATGTATTCGACATCTCGTCGTTGAGATGATATCTTCGGGATGATATGGACCATACTCACATCGCGATAGATGAGATAGACTTACAGCCTGACAGCTCTTACGAGGAGAGACTGGTGTCTATCCTAGACCATAGCGAGAGGAGATTGAGGTCGAAGGTAGTTCCACTTGTACGGGTCGAGTGGGAGCATCATAATGTGGAGGAATCCACTTGGAAGCGCGAGGCAGATATGCGCGAGAGATATCCAGATTTGTTCTTACCAGGTATGCCTTATTTTTCGAATTTCGGGACGAAATTCCGTTATTAGGGGGGAAGTATGTAATACCCCGTATTTTTATGCTATATTAATTTGGGGATTTATTAAATTTAACGTGAGTTAATTATTTAATATAAATTCAAAAATTAATTATGTTAGAATTATTAACGCGATGAGAGTTAGTAATTATGGGAAACTTGTTGAATATTACTAATGAGCATAGTAATAAATAATTGGTTATATTAAATGTCACGAGTGAATAAAATGACAATTTTGGAAATTTGAGTCGGGACGCGCCCGTGTCGCGTCAGGACTAAATATTGATAAATAAAAGTAAATATTTTATAAGTTGCTCGTATGGTCGTTTTGAGTGCGCCAACGCGTCTGGAAGGGTCGAGATAGTCAGAAAAGTGTACCCGGGGGTTTAGTTTGGGTCTCGGGGCGTTTTTAGGCTAAATTAGTACCCCGGGAGGGCATTTTAGTCATTTTGTATTTTTGGGTAATTAAACCCACGAAAATTAGTAATCTATATCAGCCATTTAGGTTAGTCATCTAGGGTTATCAAACTCAAAACTCTAGAACAACCATTGGAGAAAAGAGGAGAGAGCTCTCAAGGCAATCCAAGGCCAAAAAGTCACCCGATTGCACCGCCACCACCACCAACGCGTAGATCGTGCGACGGGGAACACAACAACACCAAACTCATTCACAAATCATACTTCTGAAAATCCCAGGCAAGTATTTATCTTGCTTATCTTCGTTAATGCATCGTTCATATTAGTCTAGGGTGATTAGGATTAATTTGGTAGAAGAAAATCCATGTTTGAGATAGGAAAAATCGCATGTAGAATTGATTTGAATGAAAATCTGGAAAACCCTTCACATGTAGAAGATTAAACCACGAATTTATGAGGTTGAAGACGAAGAAAATTCTGGAAAAGATTGATTAGAACCATATTAATGAAATTCTAGGGTTCTTGAGGTTTTATATGAATTTTTGGGCTTGTTAATCCATGATTAGTAATGGAAATTTTCATGCTTTACGTAAAAGATGTATGGAATGGAATTATATAATTGATAGTATAAATTTCTGGACATTTGGGTATGGAAAGTTAGGATTTGGATGAAGTTTTGTGAGAAAACCCGTAACTGGCAACTGCAGAATTCGCCATACCTGCTTGATCGATCGATCGAGCCAAAAGCTTCGATCGATCGATTGAGTCCCTAACATCGATCGATCGACCCCTCCTGGCAGACTTAAGTTTCCCTTTTAAATTGTTGAATTGATTCAAAAGGAAGAAAACTCCTTAGACATCCTTGTTAAAATAATTTGGGAGATGATGATGACCAGTAGGATTCAGTAATAAGAGACTTTTAATGTAAGGCGAAATATATATATTTTTGGGATATTATACATAAGGGAAAATGTAAGTATATATTAAAGGGGAGTGACACGCAAGAGAGTTACGTTGGAACATAAATGAATACCTACTGAATTGTTCATTTTGGAAGGATAGAGTCAATGAGGGTCGCGTAGTAAATTGGAAAAATCTTTTGAATTAAGTTAGGGACGAACCGTTATACGGGTTAATAAATAATGGAAAGATAAGGATAAATGCTGTGATTATGGATTATGGGATGAACCTAAATTGATATGATAAAAGTGGTATATTTATATGATTGTGTATGCATATATTATATACATGTGAAAATCATGCCCGCGCTACTTGCTATCCTTGAGGTTACCGCGCTGGGACGATCTTATCTCTATGTGCCTTACGGGGGATATTGACTCGTTCCCTAGAAGATAGATATCCTTGGTACAGGCTATCGAATCGATAGTTCAGACGGTCATAAGAGACGTGAGGGTATATACTGACCTCTTAGAGACTTGGAATCTATGCTTCGCCTCAATATTATTTGTGTATGTGTTAATATAGTTCGAGAGTGATTCCGAACTTGTATTTCCCTTAGTGTGAGCGATACGGGGATTGGATAGCAGAGTATGCCTGCATTATAGTTTTTTATGTGGGGTGTTGTTAGAATATATATATATTACTCGAGTATTTAATATATATAAGAAATTCTGAAATTTTGAAACTACCTACTGTGTTATGGTAAGGTAGACTGGTGTAACATCTCAAATTGGAAATACTTTTTTTGAAAAGTATAATATGACACTGAGGAACTTTATTAATAAATAAGTTATAAAGAGAGCTCCCCTATTAAATGAAAGTCTCCTTTTAAACAACTATATTGTTCGGTTTTAAAATCTTATGAGTGACCTAAGATAAGTTAAACCATTGGGACGTTCAGGGCAGTATAAGATAAAATAATCCGTTGGGAAGGTTAGTACGATAGGCGTGCACATTAGAAGAGAGGTGAGAATTTCTCAAGAGAGTGTCGCACTAATATGTTGTTGCATTGGCCTGTAAACAATTTAAATACTTGCTAAACGAATTTTTAAATCATATACACTATCGGGCTCTGAACCGTTTCCATTTCTCTTTCTCTCTTGTATATATATATGTATGTATTACAGGTTCCCAGCCACGGGGCGTCTTGCATAGGATCCTTTGGAAGGAACGCGCTGCAGCTTAGGTGGGAGTTGCAGGCCACTTGCTTAGACGACTTCATTTACTTGATTCCACTCCTAGTATCTTCATTTAGTGGGGCATGTGTCGCCCTTTCCATTATTTAGTTGTTTTATTTGGACATTGCGATTCAGTTATTGTAGTATTGATATTTTGTGATTATTATTGTCTGAATGTTTCACTTTAAGTTTTAAATGTTGGGATTCAATTGTCGAATGTTTAAATTATTTGGATTATATGTTCCTGAATTATTGTGGTGTGATTCATATATTAAATTGTTGTATATAATTAAATCTTGTTTTCAAAAATAAAATTTGGAAAGTAATGTTTAAAAAAAAAATGGTTTTGACACTTAGCTTAATTAATTAGGGTGTTAAATTGGAAAAGTTATTTTTCGACAGTGATGCTAAGAATGAACCAACTGTTCACCTTGATTTTAATTTAATAAAGGAGTGATCGCCCGGTATTTAATTAGGCGGGGTGTCACAGATTATTACCTACGGGCAGGAGATGTGGGGTTTATTAATTCCGAATATGTATATGGCCTAATTTGGCATGGAGATGGAAATATTGATATGTTGAGAGGTTAATATAGTACTTTTACTATATAGATATGTAGTACATTCACTGAGTTTTTAAACTCGTGGTTTTATATGTTTACATTTTCAGGTTATGAAGCTGCCACTGCCAAGTCTAGGACGTTGGGTAATAGCAGGAGGGCCTCGTTAGTTTTGCTTTATACATTGTACTAGTTGTAATTTAGTTAAATGGTATGGGAGTTTTGTTTAAATTATGTCTCCTTAAAATGATTGGATTTTTAGTATTCCGCATTTTAACCTTGAAGTTGTTTTAATGTGTATTACAAAATAAATAAATAAATAATAAATGTGATTTGTGAACTATTTAGATAATTATATCCTAATGGGGTTAGGGTGTGACAATATCAACAAACCAAAAGATCGTCACCAATAAGACTCTACAACTCAGATAAGATAAACACAAAGATGACTAAGGCGGTAGGATGCCTATGTCTATAAATAAGGACGATGTAACTTATATTAAATTAATTGTAACTTTCACCTGACAACTTAGACTCTCATCAATGATCCTTATCACTCCGACTATTTTCACTCCTTAAAAAGTTAATAAACCGATCTTCCTCCCTTTCCCTGTGGACGTAGGTCGACCTCATGGTCGAACCACATATATCGTGTCTACTTATTATTATTTTTGCACTCTAATATTTCTGTGGCTAATCTGCAATAATAACTTTTATTATGGGAATACCCCCTACAATTTGGCATCATTTGTGGGAAATCAAAGTTCTCATCGTTGTTAAAGCCAGTAAAGCCCGAAGTTTATAACAAGCGCAAATTAATCTCTCTCTACTCACACAAGGAGTTACTTTCAGTCTAAAATATGCATCGTAAAGAGAGACCACACTATTATTCGGCTATCATCCCTCCAGCGACATTCAAGGTCTAGAGGATGGTCACCTGGGAAATCTGGACTTGGTCGGAGATATCATACACCATCGATTGATCGACCAAAAGGAAAAGATATTTCCCGCGTTGTCAGGATTTATGAAGAAAGGTTGGATAACCGAGATTAGAAGATTTCCCATCGCAGGAGGAAGTTGACTCAGTAGTCAGAGGACTGTAGATCAGACTCTTGTACCCACTTTTTGAGGAATCACATATTGTGTCATCTTGGTAGGGCTTCTCGTCTAAGGAGCCCTCATATAGTGACTCACTACCAACTATGTGATCATTCTCCTAGGAGGAATTCTTTTAACTGCAGCCCATCTTACAGAGATAACTCAAAGTAGTAAGTTAGCTCACCCAGAAGCACGGGCGAACAAGATAAGAAATAACGATCTAAGAGGGCTCACCCCAAAGGAGTTGGAAGGAAGGATAAACCCAAACCTTGTCAGGACTCCTAAACACCTAGATAAAAAGGATACGGGGCAAGGTTAAGCATCACCCTTTATGGAACAGATAGAGTCTTATGATCCCCCCAAAGAAGATTTCTATACAGAAGATGGTGATATACGATGGAAAGGCAAACCCTGCTCACTATATAAGGCATTATTGACAGACCATGTCTTTGTGAAGCCATCATGATGCCCTAATGTGTTGAGTTTTCCCCTCCACCTTGGGATAAATCGACCTCAATTCATTTAAAAGCTAGCTCTCAGATAAGTCTTATCTTTTAGAGACCTGGTCAAGTAGTTCACAGATCGATTCATTATAAGTAGCAAGGTTACCAAAGAGTTTAATTCCCTCATTTATATCAAAAAGAAGAAATGAGAGTCTCTCAGAAAGTATGCTGAAAGGAACTGGGAGCTTTACAACGAAATTGATGACTGTAATGACAAGCTTGTAATCTCTTTATTTAAGTTCGATCTGGAGCGATCGGATGACATGTACCTATTACTAACGAAGAAGTCGGCCTTCCCCATGGATGATCTCATGTCCCGTATAGATAAATATGCTAATGTGGAAAGCTCACCAATGCAGAAGCCCAGACCTTTCAGAGAACTAATGAATCCAAAAAAGTTACAAAAAAGGGAAATCAACATTCTTCGTCCAAGAAATGGCCCAAAAATGAAGGCTCAAAGGGTCTCTCTAGACCTTAGGCCAACAAAAGCAGTTGCAAAGCACTATAGACCATCTTCAGTGAGCCTATCTACAAGATAATTCCATAGATTAAAGACATGCCCTTTTTTAAGAGGCCGCTCAAGATGACCCGTGATCTAGAAGACAGGGATGCTAATCTCAGGTTTACCTACCATCAAGACTATAAGCAACTCACGGAGAACTAATGAATCCAAAAAATTTACAAAAAAGGTAAATCAACCTTCTTCGTCCAAGAAATGGCCCAAAAATGAAGGCTCAAAGGGTCGCTCTAGACCTTAAGCCAACAAAAGCAGTTGCAAAGCACTATAGACCATTTTCAGTGAGCCTATCTACAAGATAATTCCATAGATTAAAGACATGACCTTTTTTAAGAGGCCTCCCAAGATGACCCGTGATCTAGAAGACAGGGATGATAATCTCAGGTTTACCTACCATCAAGACTATAAGCAACTCACGGAGAATTATAAGATATTTAAAAATCAGCTTTAGGAACTCATTCAAGCAGGGCACCTCAAGGAATATATCAACATAAAGAAGCCAAAAGCGATTACAAAGATCATCATGGTCCAAAAGGTTGAGGAGGATGTACCACCATCAGGATTGTTCACCTCCATCCATGGTTATACCAACCCGACTCAGCACATCGGTAAGAAGCTCAGGGAGAAGGTGGGAATCAAAGATAGTATCTTACAAGTTTTCAAAGTAGACTTATCTTAGCCAAGAGGGAAAGGAAATAACTGGATACTGATCATGCCATTGTCTTTGATAACTTCGCTTTTTGTATGTAGTCGTTATTTGAAAGCCAAGTTAATCAGAACTTCAATTACCTACAAAAATATAACAATCTCAAGTGCAGAGGTAAGTAAGGTATATGGGTAAGGGAATTGGGGGATAAAAATCTGATATGGTATATGGGGTATTTTAGGAAAGTGGGTAAAAAGGGAATTTGAGGGTATTTGGGTAAAATGCTTTTAAGTGGGTTTTAACACACGTGGCAATTGGTTTTGGTTTGAGTTTGGTCTTTGGCTTATGCAGGTAAGGAATCGTGCTTGGCTTGGAGGTTTGAAATGGCTTGGGACAAATGGGTTTTGGAGCTGGGGGCGTGAGGAAGTAAAATGGTGGGTTCGCCGACGAGTGGGGATATGTTGGTGTGGAGGTGGGTCACCTGGTTTGTGGAGTTGCGATCGAATCGGGTAAGGCAAGGTCGGGTTCAAAGAGGGTGCTGGTTGTTGATTGGGGTTCGCCGGCACCGGGGTAAGGGACAACGTCGGCAGGAGTTTGGCTTTGTGAAGGTTGGGCAGGGGAAAGGGTGGTGAGGTCGAGTTCAAGGCTGGGGGAGGACAGGTGGAGGTTGGAATTGCGCTGACAGGTTGGGTTGGATTTCTGGCACGATATAGGTCCGACGGGGATGGGTTTGGTTGAGGGTTTGAGTGGTGAGAGGTGTGGAGAGAGAGGGGTTGTTGGGGTTTTGAGGAAGATGAAGTTGAGGGGGTTATTGTGTGAGAGGGTATAGGATAAGTGGGGTGTGTGTGAGTGTTAGTTTGTATGGGGTGTGAGGGGTTGTGTGTGTGTTTAATTCATGACCCCTAAAAAAATGAACTAAAATTAAAAATAAAATAAAACTAAATAAAAATTCAACTAAACTAAAAAAAATAAAAATGACACGACACGACACACTATACAAACTCTAAACATAACTAAAATAAAAACTAATAAAAAATAAAAATAGAAAATGAAATAATAATAGACTAACTAAAATAAAAATAAAAGAAAATATAAAAACTAATACATGACGCGCTAAAAATATAAAAAATCCTAAAAATATATACGTGACTTAATAAAAAATAATAAAATAAACCCTAAAAATAAAATAACACAAATAAAATAAAATGGGACAAACTAAACACACGCGGTTCAGGACAGGTTTGGGTAGGCTAGGATACGGGATAAAGGTAATTAGCTCCATAATCTGCACAATTGCTTTGAAATACGCGTTTAAACACCGCAACGTGCATTTGACCTACAAAATAGACAATAAAGCTCATAAGACTCAAATTGCCGAGAATTAGCAACAAAAATACGTCTATTCGGGGTATAAAATGTACACTTTTAGGTGCTCATAACACCACCCCCAAACAGAGCGTTGCTAGTCCTCGAGCAATAAGAGAAAGAGAAAGATAAGAAATCAAAAGTGTACCACTTTCGTGGGCACTTGCGATTGCACTTAGCATGTGTAACAAGCCTTTAAACCTATAGGTTGCCCAACAGAACGAGTTGTGTCTCGTGAGGGTTTGCAGAGAATATACCCACAAAATTCTTATTTGCAAAGATTTATTGAAAGGCAGTCAATCTCTTATTAGACATAGAATAATTGCACAATCCATCATGAGAGAAATAATTTGAGAAATACAAGATAGAATGTGTAAAAAAGTTTAGCTAAGTGAATACTCAAAGCACATCCTTCCTATAACTCAACGTGTGTAGTGTGAATCAGTCAAAACGGATCGAGTATCACAAGAGTAATTCCTAGATTGCCTTTTTGGAATCAACGCTTCAACTTCAAATCTCAGTGGATATAGCTCTCCCAAATGAACTCTCGAGTTTTGGGTTAGTGTATTGCTCTTGTGTGTGAGGAGGTGAGTAAATATAAGCAAGTTAAAACGTCTCACACAAACATAAGAAAGAACGAACATTAAGAAAGAAAATGATGTCATGAAAGAAATGTTAATCATTATAGTGAGAACGTTGAGTTATTCACCACATCGACTTTCATTTGCCCGGACACCTAGGGGAAATGCGAGTGATAATGGGTGAGGGGGAAATGAAATGAGAAGGATGGGATATGAGGTTGGATGGTGATGTATAAAAGATGGATGCGATAGAAGAGTGTTCTATACTTGAAGAACAAATGTCTTTATTTCATAAAACTAACTACAAACTCCCTTTTTTCAAATTTTTTCCTTTTTTTATGATTTTTCTTTCGTTTTCTTCTTTATATATATATATATATATATATATATATATATATATATATATATATAAAGACATTTAACATTTGGAATCAACACTTTTTTTCTCAAAATGATGGATGATATATGAAATGAGATGATATATGGATGATGTGGGAAATATATGGAAACATGGAAGAGCATGGGAATGTAAGGGGTGAAGTGAATGGGATTGTGATATGGAAAAGTGGAAGGTGTATGGATAAAAACCTAGTGATCGGGACAAATTTCAAGACACGCGTTTCTTACAACTCGAAAGTGATGTCGTTCTCAGTGATTAAGCCAAAATTTTTATGAAGAATAATGAGATCATACAACGATTTAGTGCGGACTCAAAAGAAGTTGAATCAACTTGTGACTCGGAGATTGCGTAAAAACTCTCTGAAAGGGTGAAAGGCACAAATCTCACAAGCTAAAGTCTCTACTAGTGATCCTTAAGGTTTTCTTTAGAATTGTTTTACTCCTCAACTCTAAACCGTAGTGACGTGTTAAGTGCGCAATTTTTTTGTTGAGTCTAGAAATTCATGGTGCAACATGCCTTGTTACGTATTACATAAGCTATTTATAAAAAGATAAATCCTCTAGCTTGATTCCTAGATTTAAAAGATGGATAATTGAAAATTCACACCAATAAATGAGATGAAGGAAATTGCGCGAAATTTTAAAAATCAGGTTCAAAAATAAAAAAAAAACAAAAGAGGTACGATTTTGATAAAATTCCCCACCCCCAAACAAAAAGGAACATCGTCCTCGATGTTAAGTAAAATGATTTTTAAAATTGAGGGCAAAAGGGCGGAAAAAGATTACCAGAATCAACCGCTAATGAAATGGAAAGATGTAGCCAAGAAGAAATCTGAATAAATGATAAGAGAAAAATGTGTACAAATCTATAAGCATGATAAAGCATTGAGTGGTGTGAAACACCACCCCCAAACAGGATGAGACTAGTACAAGAAATGCGAGATGCCTCCCGGTAGCGCTAAGTTTAATGTCCTCAGCCAGACCGATAGAATCTCACCCTAAAGATAAGATCTATGAAAGCACGGGGCGGTAGAAAAATTAGGTGATGAGAATCATTCCCAAACAATACTAAAGCGCCAGTCTTGTTGGATGAAGGTTAAAATGATCAATGTACCTGTATGGCAAAATGCATCACTCGATGCAAAGCATTGGTGGACCATGGGCGGGTGGGATAAATGGTAAAGGTGAGAGTGGAAATGGTGAAGAGGTATCGGCCACGGGCCTTGTTGAGCTTAAAGGTGAGGGCAACTAGGACCCTATAAGCATGGTGCTCTAACTGGTGAGGAAGTCAAACCTCGTAGAAAGGACACGACCGTTCTATAAATGGACGATGATAATGGTCGCGCCGTGACATGCCAGAGAGCTGTCGATGGGAAAAATCAGAAGCACAAGAGAGTGGCAGGCATGGAGGAACAAGCTCGATGTCACAAAAGTAGAGAGTAGCACAACAAATACTCTCATGGGTGGGGGATGGTTTCAGGTGAGGATCTAAAAATGTAGATGGAAACTTGAAATGTGTAAAGTCAAGATCCAAACCAGGTGGTGGGGTGGAAGGGACAATGAGTAGGATAAACGGTGGATCGGGTGGGATAAATGGTGGAGGAAGATGATCCAACTCAAGCGTGGGAGACACACACTCATTGGGAGGAGTAAAGGAATACTCACAAGGGAGTGTGGTTTCTAAAGATGGAGTTGTCAAATTCTCCATAAGAGTAGCATTAGTAAATGTGGTGGGTGGGTAAGACGAGGCACCAAGCTCAGAGATAGAGGGATCAATTGAAATATCAGGCTCAAAGGGAGCCATGCATGGTGGGACATCATCCATATCCGGATAGGTAGGAACTATCATGGATTCTATCTCCGAAAAAGGTGAACACCCGTAGCCGGAGCTAACCTAAAAGATATGGGCATGTCTGAGACATAAGCAATTGGAGCATAAGGTAAAAGATCGGGGATATTTTTGGATTCAACGGGAAAGGGAATGGGAACCTCAAAGTGGGGTTCAGGTGGACATGGTGGGATTTGATCAGGATCACTAATGAAAGGTAAGTCAATACAATTATCGAATTGGGACTCGGACCATGGGATGGTCTCAACTTTAAGATTCTCGGGAGGATAGGGTTGGTCACACTCAAAATCTGTGTCACAAGAGTACAAAATATCATCACACTCGGTTGCAACGATGGGTGGATCCATGGGAATGTCCGACTCTCGCTCACACTCCAATTTATTTAGTCGTTGTTCAAGCCTTTGGAGAGCTTGAATTTGAATTTGAGTGGCTTGCTCTTGCTCGATGATAAATTATTGCAAGAGGCTTTCGAGAGCGGAGGTGGATGATGGTGGTGGTGGTTGAGGTGGACACAAGTCGCTATGATCATGAATATATGGAGAGTACTCAAATGAAGTGGGTGGAGTCGGACCAAGTTCATCATACACGAAATGATCGCTTTCGTGATGGACAAATGGTTGATATTCAGTGGGTGCATAGTTTGGGAACTAATCGTGAATGGGTGCACAAGGTTGCCATGGCGACTGTAGGATCGTGTGAGGATCCACAACATCGGGTTGGGATTCGTATTGCGTGAAAGGGTGATCAAGCCTCCACAAATAGCTCGGGTACTCACATAACTTGGGGTTAGGTATATCGGTATAGTAGGTCGAGGTGGGTTCCGGAACAGTGTCATATGGATACACATGTTCCATGGTGGGTTCAGATGGATATGGAATGTAAGGGAACTCATGGGACATGTGATCGAAATAATAACAATGGGTGCACAATAAAGTATGAGACATGTCGACACTTGACACCGAGGGTGATGGAAAATGAGGTGCGTGCATGGACGGGCCAAGAGTATCTACGGTACTCGTGAGAGAGGTGAGACCACTAAGGATGTCATAAAGAGTTGGCTCGGGATCACTCTCACACGTGTCGCGTGTCACTGGGAAATGACCAAAGTAGTCCCGTAAGAGACGTTCTTCGGCCATGACGAGACAATTTTTTTTTTCACTTTTAAATTTTTTCAAAAGGAAAGAAAATATTTTTGAATTTTCTAAAAATAATGGAAGAAATTTTTTTTGGAGTTTTTTTATAAAAATGAAAGAAAATATTTTTGGATTTTTTGGAAGAAAAGGTGGGAAAAAATATGGACTCTTGATTTGGACGAACTAATTAAAACTGACTACCGAAAAATTAAATTGGACACACACACGTCAAGAAGAATTTCTAACTAGCACATAGCCAATTTTTAATCTTTTAGATTTAGTGAAAGAGGTAGTCAAATTTTAATTAAGTCCGCGGGATATAAAAAATCACGGAATAATCAGAGTGATCGCCTTAGCAAAATTTTCTCCTATTGGGCTACCTAGTTGATTGATTTTAAATTTAGTGATGGCTAGGGTAGCACATAATTGGTAAGCGAGTGAGTCGGGTGATGAAATCCCTTCTTGTGAGTGACCGGGTGTAGGTCTTAGTCAATTAATTCATCACACCATTCGAAAACAAATGCGAGAATAAAATGAAGTAAGAGCACACAAAGCACACAAAAGAATTGACACGCTAACAGGAGAGGCGCGAGGGTTTGAGAAATGTACCTCCCACGGTTTTTAGGTCGTGGGGTGCCGAAAAATATGAGTCGACCGGGGGAAGATTATGCCAATCTCAGTCGGCCCCGGGAGTCCTACTGACCCAAGGTAGAGAGGCTTCTAATTCCTCGCCTTGGACGCCCTCTCTCTACCTTGTTCGGTTTCCCTATCACGTTTTCTTTGGTTATTACAATTTTAAAAAATGAAAAACAAAATAAAGGTGTCTCTATGCACCGCAATACAAGTCAAGAATAGAATAATCCTAATACAAAAGCCTTCTAAAAATATAAAACTGGTACAAAAAATAATAAAGTACAAAAAATAAATGAACTACAAGTTGAAATTCGCTCCGAGCTTCATGATCCCAAGAATGGCAACGACGCCATTTGATAACTTTTCTTTTTGTATGTAGTCGTTGTTTGAAAGCCAAGTTAATCAAAACCTCAATTACCTGCAAAAATATAACAATCTCAAGTGTAGAGGTAAGTGAGGTATATGGGTGAGGGAATTGGGGGATAAAAATCTGATATGATTTATGGGGTATTTTAGGAAAGTGGGTAAAAAGGGGATTTGAGGGTATTTGGGTAAAATGGTTTTAAGTGGATTTTAACACATGTGGCAATTGGTTTTGGTTTGAGTTTGGTCTTTGGCTTATGCAGGTAAGGAATCGTGCTTGGCTTGGAGGTTTGAAATGGCTTGGGACAAATGGGTTTTGGAGATGGGGGCATGAGGAAGTAAAATGGCGGGTTTAGGATGCCGCCAGCGAGTGGGGTTATGTTGGTGTGGAGGTGGGTTGCCTGGTTCGGGGAGTTGCAATCGAATTGGGTAAGGCAAGGTCGGGTTCAGAGAGGGCGTTGGTTGTTGATTGGGTTCGTCGGCGCCCGGGTAAGGGACAACGTCGGTCGGAGTTTGGCTTTGTAAAGGTCGGGCAGGGGTCCGGGTGGTGAGGTCGGGTTCGAGGCTGGATAGGTGGAGGTCGGAATTGCGCCGACAGGTTGGGCTGGATTTCTGGCCGGATATAGGTCTGATGGGGATGGGTTTGGTTGAGGGTTTGAGTGGTGAGAGGTGTGGAGAGAGAGGGGTTGTTGGGGGGTTTGAGGAAGATGAAGTTTAGGGGGTTATTGTGTGAGAGGGTGTAGGATAAGTGGTGTGTGTGTGAGTGTTAGTTGGTATAGGGTGTGAGGGATTGTGTGTGTGTTTAATTCATGACCCCTAAAAAAATGAACTAAAATTAAAAATAAAATAAAAGAAAATAAAAATTTAACTAAACTAAACAAAATAAAAATCAACTAAAATAAAAATGACACGACATGATACACTATACAAACTCTAAACATAACTAAAATAAAAACTAATAAAAAATAAAAATTGAAAAGGAAATAATAATAGACTAACAAAAAATAAAAATAAAAGAAAATATAAAAACTAATACACGACGCGCTAAAAATATAAAAAAATTCTAAAAATATATGCGTGACTCAATAAAAAAATAATAAAATAAACCCTAAAAATAAAATGACACAAATAAAATAAAATGGGATGAACTAAACACACACGATTCAGGACAGGTTTGGGTAGGCTAGGATACGGGATAAGGGTAATTAGCTCCATAATCTGTACAATTGCTTTGAATACGCGTTTGAACACCGCAACGTGCATTCGACCTGCAAAATAGACAATAAAGCGCATAAGATCCAAATTGCCGAGAATTATTGACTAAAATACGTCTATTTGGGGGTATAAAATGTACACTTTTGGGTGCTTATCAGTCTTCAATGATGAAGACTTGGTTGGCATTAGTTTTCCTCACAAGAATGCCTTGGTGGTCACTTTACTAATTGCAAACTTTAACGTAAGAAGAGTGCTGGTAGACCAAGGAATCTCTTTGAAAATTATGTGCCTGATAATGCTCTATAAGCTCAGTTTTCGTAACAAGGATCTGGTCAGCAACGTCAGCCCATTGATCGGCTTCAATGGAGATGTAAAGATTCCCTTAGGAAAAGTTAAGTTATTGGTCAAGATCGATCTAACTAACAAGTAAGTAGAGTTCCATGTGATCCAATCAGAGTCACCTGTAATGCCATACTAGGCAGAGAGATGGCTACATGATATGATAGTTGTCCCATCTTCCTTTCACCGAAAGCTCAAATCCGTGATCGACTAGGGAGTGATAAAGTTCAGAGGAGATCAAGCAGCAGTACGAAGCTATTTTGTTTCAACCATCAAAGTAAAGATGAACCGCTAAAAAAATAATTAGGGCGAGGATAATTGGAAGGATGATCAACCTAAGTAGCAACCAAAGGGAGTTCGTTCAAAAGTTAAAGACACTCGATTGGCTCCTGCCGAATGCATGTTATAGGAACTTATCCATGTTCCTTTAGATGCATCGTAGATGAAGAAAACTTTCCTCATTAGATCAGAGTTGTCTAAGGACGCAGTAAAACAGTTTTTTTACTTCCTCGATACAAATACAGATGTCTTTGCATAGCATTCCTCTGATCTATCAAGAATAAACCTATAGATTATTTTTCATCGATTACACGTGGATCCAAGTGTCAAGTTGACCAAACAGAAGCTCAATAAGTTGGCCCCAAAGAAGGTAAAGGTCGTATAAGATGAAATTGACAATTTGTTCCACATAGGCTCAATGAGAGAGGTCTGATTCCCATATTATATCTCCAACACTATTGTCGTCAAGAAAATGAGCGGCAAGTGGAGTTTTTGTGTGGACTTCACTAATATCAACAAGCATTACCCCAAGGATAGTTTTCCACTGCCTTTGATAGATCTACTCACGGATTCCACAACGGGGCATCAATGCATAAGCGTTATGGACGCATACTCCGGCTACAATCAGATGCCCATGTTAGATTAAGACTAGGAGACCTCTTTCATCACAACCTTGGGACTTTACTATTACAAAGTAATGCCATTTAGTTTAAAGAACACATGGGCAACTTATCATAGACTGATCATTAATCTGTTCAAAAATTGATCAGTTCCACCATGGAGGTATATATTAACAATATGCTCATCAAAAGTAAGCATTTGGCTGATCACAACAGGGGCCTTGCGAAGACCTTAAACATTCTTAAAGAGTAAAGTATAAATCTCAACGCCTCCAAATGTGTATTCGATGTGAGCTTTGGAAAACTTCTGGGTTACTTTATGACTCACAGGGTCATAAAGGCGAACCCGAATCGGGTCAAAGCTCTACCAGACATCCAAAGAATGACCACTATCAGGGATATCCAAGTCGCTACTAGAATGTTAGCGGACCTAAATCTCTTCATTTCAAGATCCTCAGATAAGTGTTATCCGTTCTTCCAAGCCTTAGAGAAATCCAACCCAACTATTTAGACAAAGGAATATGATCAAGATTTGTAAGGGATTCACCAGTACCTAGAATCCCCTCACTTACTGTCAACTCCCAACGATGGAGAAGATTTGTACCTCTACTTGGTTGTCTCATGGCAGGCAACCAGCGTGGTTTTGATCTATTTACATAATGGAGACATGAGCCACACTCTTTTTTAATTAGAAACCAGGTAAATGCCTATAAAGAAGATGGTTTTGGCATCGGTGACTGTCATAAGGAAGTTAAGGCACTACTGTAACACCCGCCTCGTGACTTTGATCATACTTTTATGACTTGGTGACTACGTAGGAAAAGTTTGACTTTGGACTTATTGAGGTGGACCATAATTCAAGTTTAGGTAATGTGTTGGACTCAACACAACCGAATTGGAGTTTCTCTAGCCTAAAGTTTAATTAGTGGAAAACCTAAGTCGTTTGAAAGAGGGACATTCTCGTTTGAACGGGTTATTAAAAGAAAATGTAATCAACCATTTAACTAATACTTAGTTGATCCTAATTGTAATTAATTTAAATTTTAGTTTAATGTAATATAATGATTTTGATGATTCCAAATACATATTTATTTAGTGTTATGTAAATATTTCATAATTTACAATATAATTTTTTTATAAATATACTTAAAAGAATTTTTTTATATCGTTATACATACACTTTTATAAATAATATGCTAGTTCTTTTCTCACCTTATGCATATGTTATTCACATTTTATATATTATAAATTTATATATGTTCTATATTTTAAACCTAAAACAACATTTTTTTACGCGTCTTATGTTCATTATTATATACAGTTAATATATTGTTAAATCTATACAATATTTATACGCATACATATATAATAATTTTTTTATATAGTCCGTTTATATATGCTAAACATACATATAATTTTTTTTATATTGATCCTTTTATGTACTAGTTGAAATAGGAGTCCTTTATAAGCCTCTTACAAAATATAAAGTTGTTAAAAGGTGTTATAGAGATGGTCCAATAGATTTTTTTTTGTGTGTGATTTAATCAACCAACCTTCGACTACCTCGAGCCATGCATCTAACGGTCTTTGGGCCATGAAATCTTAAGGAAAAGATTCTATCACAAGTTATTGGATGTTTATTTTTATAATACATGTTTTATTTCGTCTTATCTTAAATCTCTTTGATATTGTACTAATCAGTATTTGTCCTTTCATTGTGAAAGTTATCATCATGACATCTTATTCCTTTGGATGTAGATTAATAGTAAATCTTTAGCCATTCAGATATGTTGGGTAGATATACTGCTCATGTTGCAGTAGACCTTATATGTTCCTTTATATATATAATATGGGAAATCTGTCATTACCTAGGGCTTGCGCATGAAATCTCCTAGACAGATTTATACGTTTAAATACAAAGGACAAAAGCTTTTGGGAGTTGTAAAGTGTTTTGGTACTATTTGATATGTTAAGATATCCCATCATGTTTAAAAAAAATAAAAAAACATTATTTTTATACTCAATCCTTTTTGTCATGTCATAACAGTATTAAGCCAGGCATGTTTCTTCTATTTTTTAACGGCCATTATCTTTCAGTTAAAATATTTGGACCGTTAAAATCATATATATATATATATATATATATATATATATATATATAAATATTTATTTATATATATTGTTTGTTTCAAATCTTTGGTACCCGATCTATACGCGGATTACAGTCTGCCTTGCAAAGCCCACTACCTAAGGACACAAAATCAACTTTATATCTTACCTTGGGAATTAAAATTAAATAACTCAGAGTTCTCCTTGGGACACCCACTTGTTTTAACAAATGAAACAATTTTCATTATGCCACGCATTTTGTCAGCATTCGTCGTATCATTTATTTTATTTTGTAACGACTCTTTTAAGATTTTAACATCTTTTCAACATCTTAATATATCAAATTATTTGTCTTTCCTACAGTTGCATATTTTAAAATTTTAGAGACGCAAATGTCTTTTATCTTTAAAAATGTTAACAGTCTGTTTTGAAAGTGACTTCACATAAATTAATTTTTAGACCAGACTTGTTTCTTGGACAATGCTTAACGTTTATATCTTAACATTTTTTTATGCTTACTATTTCATCACAACACTTTAACACGTCTGATTTTGCATATCAGATTTCTTTTCCCTATCTTGTGTTACTAATCTCATCTTGTAGATATCAACATAACATTTTTGGAAGTCAATATTCATCCAAAAATAAATCAAAAGATATGCATTCCATCCTCATACTTCAACATCCATATTTTTATTGAGAAGATCAAATGGGATTTGCAGATCATTTTTTCAAGACTACTTCATCTTAGCAAAATCAGAAACATTTAATGCCTTGAAGAATTATGTCTCCAAACTAGTTTTTAAAATTTCATATTAAAGCATTCAAGAGCTATATTGAAGACTATGAGCATGAGACCAAGAGCATGAGACTAGAAATTTTATTAAAGAGAAGTTGGATTTATTATTCTGCTACATCATTCTAATTGAGCAATTAATTTTATTATGCTCAATCATTGAAGAAAAGATTAGAGCCTACATCAATATCATTTATTGAAGTCTCATTGAAGAAGAAACTCATATTACAAATTGTATTTTAAGAAGTTTCATTATTGTACCTTATACTACAAATTCAGATCCTTTTAAAGCTTTGTTGAAGCTTCGGTTGTAACGGTTATTGGTTCCTACTCGCAAGTGGGCCACGGGGTTTGAAACTCGAACTTAGCTTGTAAACTATTGTACAAGGTGGTTTGACCCCACCCGCAAGTGGATCAGGTTTAGTGAAGCGCAAAAGAGACGGGAGCTCTAGGCACGTGCACGTAGGCCGGGATTTGGCCAAACCACGTTAAATTTTGGTGTCTTTATTTTTTGCACTTTATTTGCTTATTTATTTATGCTTGCTTGAATTTATATTTTCAACACTTATATTTGCAAGTATATTAACTCCGAAATTTGACAAAATTATTTTAAGATTAAAATAATTATTTTTGAATTAAATATTTAATTCTAACATATTAATTAATATTAAATACGAAAATTGATTAAATATTTATTGGGTGTTATAATATGAACATATAACATGTTTAATTAATTTGGTAATATTTAATTTGATATCCATTGCTTTAATCGATAAAGATTTATTAATCTGAAATTTGGATTGAGTGTTTAAATTACATATTTTTTGAAATTTTAATTTAATTCAAAAAGTTTACAAAATCCCAACTCATCCCCTTCTTGGGTATTTTTCTAGGCAAACGAGGTTCGAATGAGACTTTTGACGACTTGAGTTTAATCCATTCCTCGTGCGCACTGAGATCTCATTAGATCCTCTTGTTGGAAGTGTCATTCAAACAAATGAGTAATCTCTTTCAAATGAGGGTTAACGGTCGTTCGAACGACCGTAGCTAAATTTGAAAATCTTATCCTTTTTAATGTGTTGTCATGACGTGAAGCGTGTGATTGAGTGATGTGTCGAGCTCTCAACAACACAAATCAACATGGAATAAAAGATTTAATTACCCTTGGCTTAAAGGGTTACGTGTAAGGGCATTTGGGGAATTTAACCCTTAGGGTTTTTGAAGTATTTAATATGTGCTTGGCTCATTTGGGCAAACCCAAAATCAGATTTGTTTTCTCTTTCTTTATCTCTTGAGAGCTTCTCCTCCACCAAACACCATACACCACCTAACCAACACTACGACTCCACCCAAAACCACCATAGTTTAACCATATTCTTCTATATTTAAGCCTTATAAACCGATCTACACCATTATTGGGCAAAGCTAAGAATTGTGAAGATGTTTGGGGTTTTTGAAGAAGAAGAAGAAATGTAGAAGCTTAATGGGATTTAAAGTTTTTTTTATAGCATTGAAAGACACAAGCTCAGTGGAGTTTGAAAACTTATTTAAGGCCAACTTAGGAAGTGGGAGGTTTCTATCTTCTTCTACACTTCATCCACCATTATCTAAGCTTCCTTTGAGGTGGAAAAACTCTACTATTATATTAAAACCCAATTTTTTCATAATATTGGTCTTGTAGTTGAGTTCGTAAGAGTAGATGTAAGGACATTTTTATCATGTCCGAAATATTTCATTTATTTGTGTCGTACGCCGTTACATTTGGCACGTCTCTACACGATCTCTCACGACGGCCTCAATCTGAATTTCGGGAATCAAGCATTTATTATCTCCATCATGTGTCCCACATCTGCCTCAACGACTTCATGTTCCGTGATTTTAGGCTCGTAATGCAAGTGGCACGCAAGAGAAGTCAAAACAGTGAAACAAGGCTTGATAGGGATGTTCAAGGGAAATTTGGTAATTTTATAACCACCGTCCGGAGTACCGGTCAACCATAAAGTTGAAGAGCTTGCCTCATCGAAGATACTGGAAGAAACGACACCTCAATCTGAGCTACGGTGAACAAGTTATGACCTTTTGAAAATGGAGAAAATTCTAAGAAAAAGACTTGGGAAAAATACTAAGTGTTTAAGTTTCTCAGGCCAGCGATTTTTTTCGATCCGAGGGCCAAACCGGTTCAAGGGGCGAACCGGTTCGTAGGGTACCCGAACCGATTCGGGGTACCTGTACGCTGGATAGAATTTCAGAGTTTTAAAAATGTGGAACTCTTCATGTGTTTCCCTATAAATTCCAACTTCGGGGGAGTTATTTTTCAAGACTTGCATAGACGAATTTGAGAGTCCATATATCTCAAGTCTTCACCTTTTTGAGTCCCAAGACTTATTTTTTGATTCACACAACTTTGCCAAACCTTTGTGAATCCGTTTGCAACCCAAGAACACATCCGCATGTCTGTTCATACCCTTGTGGAGAAGACCGTTCTTCTTCTTCATTGCTGCCCTCCTGGAAAGGGAAAGTTCCAGCCGCCGACTACAGATCCGACGCCTGCGGGTAATTCTGTGTCACTATATTTTCATTGTAATCCGAGAAATTATATGTTATAATATTATAATGAAAATAAATGGTTTTGCCCCTTTGGGGGATTTTTCCTCACATGTATGTGTTTGAATGTTCTTGCATGTTTCATCATCTTGTTCAACCACATATAGCTGCATGTTTAGGACTTATCTGATAAAACTGGGTTTAATTAAATAATATTTATATTTGAACGCACGCGCACTCTTTCAAATTGGTATCAGAGCCAGTTACTCAACTTTACCGTGTAATTTTTTGCAAAATTTTTCTAAGATATCAATTTTCAGAAAAAATTGATTTTTGAAAACGAGTGTGTTCATAATGGAGAAATTATATAATAAAATGCTCGTTTTTGACGGGACAAACTATGCATATTGGAAAGCCCGCATGAGATCTGTATTAAAAGCCATTGATGAACGAGTCTGGATTTTGGTAGAAAGAGGGTGGACTCCTCCCTCCGTCACTATTGAAAATGTGATTAATTTAAAACCCGTCACCTCATGGACTGAAGAAGAATTTAAATGGTCATTCTTTAATTCTAAGGGTCTAAGTGCTATTTCTGGGTCTGTCACACCTGATGAGTTCAAACGCATAATGACGTGCACCACATCAAAATAGGCATGGGATGTTTTACAACTCACCCATGAAGGTACTAATGCTGTGAATGATTCTAAATTGTAAAATCTAACAACTCAATTTGAAACCATCACCATGCATGAAACTGAATGTTTTGATGATTTTCATGCTAGGTTATCTGACATTGTTAATACTAGCTTTAATCTTGGTGAACATATTCCTAATGCTAGAGTTGTTAAAAACATTCTTGTGACACCCCACCTAATAAAATACAGGGCGATCACTCCTATATCAAATTAAAACACGAGTCTCATATGGATCATTCTTAGCATCACTGTCGAAAATCCATTTATTTACTAATAACCTATTAGGCCGGTGTCAAAATTTTAACTTTACTACTCTTTTTAACAATTACTAAATTAAAACATCCACACAATTTTGCGAAAATGAAACTGAATGAAATAAAATAACCGAACACTCGGTCAAAATATACAACCATATCGAATAACGTGCAAAGGATAAATAAAATCAGTTGGACCATTGGCCCGAATGTTTGTACAACACCTCTTATCTAGAGTACAAGGAAAGAAGCGTCTATCGAGAACCCGCAAGCATCCACAATTACTGCAGCAGACGTCTGACTCGAAAGAAGTTTCCATCCAGGCATCCTTGTGTCTGGACACCTATATAATATATAATATATAGCAAGAAAGGAAAAGTAGATAAACGGGTCAGAGCCCGAGTTTTGAAAATATTTAGCAAGTGCATAAATGCCTTATTATTTTAGAAAAGGTTTTATCTCATATTTAAGTTTGGTATCGCACTCCCATGAGATACCCCTCACCTCTCCTCTAACAGTGCACTCCTAGCGCATCCCTCTAAACATCTAAACATCCTAGTCAAGCTACCCTGCTAAACTAGTCTATCACCCAACCACTATCTACCCTAGATAGTCCAAGAAATGTACTAAGGGCTAAACTTCACCCTAGTCTCAACGCTATGCCATGTTCGTGCGTGGGGTGTCTCGCAAAGTGAAATCCAAACAATGAACCCCCCCGATAAACTACTTTACGGTAAGGTCGATCGTCGAGATCCGCCAGTCCCTCAGTACATAATATATATATAAATAAATATGTATGCCACAAGAAATACTAATATTATAGCACTAAGGATTAAACTTCTCCCCAGTCTCAACACAGTGCCATATTCGTGCGTGGGGTGTCTCGCAAAGCGAAATCCAAACAAGTAACCCCCCCGATACACTACTATGCGGCACGGTCGATCGTCGGGATCCATTAGACCCTCGGCACTCGATTTACACATATACATTCATTTTACTATATACATCCGGATTTATCTCCCGGAATGAGAATACATTTATAAAGTATTTATCAATACTTATCATTTTTATTTCAAAATCTTCCATTTCCCTTCTCATATCCAGGAAATGTATTTAAAAGCCAATTCATTGTCATGAATTGCTTTAATAAATCATATACCTTTTTAAAAGCCAATTTTATTATCATAAAAATGCTTTTTCGTTTCAAAATATCCCATTTCCCTTTTTATATTCAGGAAATGTATTCAAAGCCATTTTCATTATCATAAAAATGATTTGATCATATCATATGCTTCCACATCCCTTCTTCCATCCGGGAAGTGTCACCGAAGCCAATCCATATAACCCATTTCCCTTCCTATATCCAGGAAATGTAATTAAAGCCAATCCATTATCATGAATTGCTTTAACATAACGCGTTCTAAGACCACCCGTCCGGGTTTTCCCACTGTGCGCGCCCCTAAATGGCTATCATCTTCCAGGGCCTATCATAAAGACAACCTGGGATCCTACAACGCAAGACGTCGGGAAGCGGCCATGTGCCTGCGGGGTAGTCAAGACCACACCCGAAATCTCCTACCCATCGCAGAAAAATATATATCAACAAGCGCTCACATGGCCTATAGGACTATATCCACCCTGTGTTAATTTGTCAGGGGGCTTCACCATACGCACGCAACTTCCCTTATGATAGCGATTTAGAGAGGTGTGTATCCTCATTTTTATTATTTATAAAAATCATTTGTCTTTCCATTTTGAAAACATTCATATTTTATTTTCAAAATCATTTACATCATATCATATATACTTTAATCACATAGTATATACATATACCGTATATTCATCCTCGAATGTACATAAATGGCCATATTTGCCAACTATATATAGCGATGACCATTAATCCCAAAGATTCCCTCGAGGAATCATAACATGCTTTCATATAAGCATGATACTAAACCCAAAGTATTTCCTTACTTTGTTCAAAACTAATTACCTCAATCATCTCTTAAAGGTTTATTTATCCTCAAAACCCTTATTTAGGAATCCCCATAAAAATCCCAAATGGTAATTCAACTCCCCATACTCTTAAAGGGAGAAAACTAGAAATTCTGACCTAAGTGAATCGATTCGCCCCTTTAGCGAATCGATTCCGGTGGGCGAATCGATTCGGTTCCCAATCCGAATCGATTCGGAAAGTATTCTGCAAACAGGCCTGTAAATGGCGAATCGATTCGGTCTGTACCCGAATCGATTCGGCCCATTGTAGAAACCCAATTTCCTTTAGGCGAATCGATTCGGCCAGTTCAAGGGCTACAGTTTGGGCGATTTTTTAATCTCCAAAATACCCAAAATTCAATCCAAAATCCATTTAAATCCTAACTTGGTTTTATTACTACAAACCCAAAGTTTTTATATCTCCTCAAATTCTTTAGAGGTCCTAACAATCCTTTTGAGAACCCCTAATATCTATCTCCAATAAGTTCTAAGTAATGATTTTGATCTCGGACAGCTTTCCGTAGAAAAAACACTATAAATCCAAAAAAAATCAGAAAAATACGGGTCAGCGCCCACGCGACCGTGTCGAAAAGATCTACAATTTTTATTTTTTGACCAACAGATGAATCGATTCGGATCAGGGCCGAATCGATTCGGAAATCCCGCTGCTCACTATTCATCATCATCTCCAACGATCCCAAACCTCCATTAATACCCCTCCAAGCTTTTTATCGCCTCACCCAATGTCCTACAACCTCAACCAACTATAGATACACATATATTAGGGGTTCTAAACATCCTATAACCCTAAATCACCAATTAATTTTAGGTTAAAACCTAAGTTCCACAAATCGAAACATTATTGGGATTTAGTTGTTTTAACTCCCCAAAACCTGTTTTATCCACGAAAACCCAACCGAAAACATTTAGGGTTTGTTTATACGAAACTACGATATGAGATTTATGCTCAAAAGTTAATAAAGCAAGTAAACACTTGCCTCGTGGATATAATTCGACGACCTCGAGTCAAATCCGACGGAGTTTGGCCCAAATCTTCCTTTTTCTCCTCCTTTCTTCCTCCTCTCTCTCTTCTCTCTCTTTTCTTTCTTTCTTTCCTCTCTTTTCTCCCTCTCCCTCTCTTTATATAAAAAGAAAAGGGTTTAACCCCTTAAAAGCCAAAAACGACTCGTTTACTCAATTACGAGCCTATTGAACTCCAAAATTCCCCGAAACTCAATTTCGACAATCGGACACTCTTTTCCGACTATCTCGGACATTCCGAGACTCACGGCGCAGTCGAAATTCCCATCTGAGGTACTTGACCGCAAATCACTATTCTAACCCTTATAATTTAAATGCGAGTTTTCCAATTAAAATCTTACCTCGTTTATCTCTTTACTCAACTGCGACATATAATTAAAATACTTTGACCTATTTAGTCCCAAAAGAAATTACAACACCCATCAGAATTCATCAAATCCTCGAAAATCCCAAAAATCATTATTTCGAGAAATTCTCCAAATTGCCCATTTATATTTAATTATGAAATTTAATCGTCTCCAAAAAGACGGGTTATTACAATTCTTCGTTCCCTTCCTAAGCGTTTTATCCCTAAAGTCACTGTGCTAAATTATATGGGTAATTTAAATACGCTAAAATTGGAGGAACTTGTAGGAGACTTGCAAACATATGAAATTGATATGTTTCCTAAAACTGCTAAGACTAAAGATAAGGGAATTGCACTTAATGCCCAAGAAAGAAAGAGTGAGGGGTCGGCAAGAAAGAGGGGAGAGTCATATAGAAAAAGAGAGACAGATACGTCAGATTCTGAGAGCGATTTTGACTTAGATGATTTGGCCCTTTTCGCAAAAAAAATCAAGAGAATTCTCAAATTCAAGAAAAATGGTAATTTTAAAGATAAAAAGAAGTTTGAGAAAAATAAGTTTGAAAAGAAAAATGAAAAAGCTTTTATAGATCCTCCTAAGAAAGAAAGTGAGAGGTGTTTTGAGTGCGACGGTAGGGGTCATAGAGCCTTTGAGTGTGCCACACGTCTGAACAGAGAGAAAGGGAAAGTTGTCCTTAATGCTACCCTTACTTCCAGTGCTCCTCACTATGATGAGGATGCTGCTTCACAGGGACACCCCGACAGTGAGAGCGATGTGAGTGAGGGGGAGGATGACACAAGTGAGAGCGAGAGTGATATTCAATGCGCCTACGCTGAATTGTATACTGAGTCATTTAAAACTAAAAAGCGTAACAAAGCGTTAGTTCTTAAGATCACCGGTTTAGAGGAATATTTAAGAAAAGCGAGAGAGAGAGAGTCCTCCACCTGCACCACCCTGAGAGAGAGAGAGTCTGCCTGTGTTGAGAAAGAGAGTTTGTTTAGAGAGAGAGAGAGTTGTTTTGAGAAAGAGAGAGGGGATTTTACTAAACAAGTGGCTAGTCTTACGAGTGAACTTCATTCCTCCATGGAGACTCGAAAGAAACTTGAAGCCCTTGTAGCCCAACTTACTCATGATCTTGAGAGAGCCCGGGAAGTCAAGGTACAAATCGAGGACAAATCTGGGAAGATGGTAAAGATGCTCCTCGACCCCGCTTTAGGTTTTGGTGATCGACAGGGAATTGGTTATGATGGTGCCTCCACGTCCCAAATTGCACCTGGACCAGTCCCTAAGTTTACTCCTCCTCCTTATGGTCATCGCCAAAATCCACGAAGGAGAGTTCGACCAAGAAAAGCAAACCAAGGTCCGCCTAAGACTGTGTTCTTTTATACATATTGCAAAAGAAAAGGACACCTGAGGGAGTTTTGCTATAGTTTGGGTCGGACACAATGTAGTTCTGCTCCACCACGTCATACTGATGAGTTTACCAGTCTGAGAGAGCGTGTTAAGTTTTTAGCTGCCACATCACAGAGTTTGATGGAGGAATTCCGACGGATGTCTTTGCTGTCAGTGAATACTTCTCACATTCCGGCTAAAACCAACAATAACAAGGGCAAACGAAAGGTTACCACTTCTTGGGTGCCTAAGAAAGATAAGAAAGCCCTTGTTGTTCATGTTGCTCTCAAAGCACATATACCTCACAGTGGTATTTTGATAGTGGATGCTCCAGACATATGACAGGTGATGTCTCATTTTTTACCCACCTTGAGGATTATAAGGATGGTAGAGTCACCTTTGGAGATGGGAGTAAGTCTAGAATTGTAGGACGAGGTACTGTAGAGTTACCAGGATTTCCTAAGCTAGAGAATGTTTTGTATGTCAAAGGTTTAAAAGTAAACCTTCTCAGCATTAGCCAGCTGTGCGACACTGACTTTGCAGTAAAGTTTGACCGGGATGCATGTAATGCCTACAATCAAGCCGGTAAACTTTTAATGCAAGGGGTGAGGACCGAGGATAATTGCTATGGGACTATGCCTACTTCCTCCTTTGTCTGCAACAGCGCCACGATCACTCCTACGGATTTGTGGCACCAACGTCTAGGTCACGTGAACGTTAGAGATTTGACTCGTTTAGCTAAACAGGACCTAGTACGTGGCTTACCATCTCTTAGAAAGTCAACTTCCACGGTTTGTGGACCCTGTCAGTTGGGAAAGCAAATTCGGAGCCCTCATAGGAAGTTGCATTCCATTACCACCTCACGAGTACTTGAGCTGATTCACATGGATCTTATGGGTCCTACTCGTACTGAGAGTTTGGGTGGTAAGAGGTATATCCTCATGATGGTAGACGATTTCTCTAGATATTCTATTGTAGGTTTTCTAAGGGAGAAATCCGATGCTGTAGAGTTTTTAACAAACAAGTGCCGTGTCCTACAAAATCAACACGGAGTCACTATTAATAGGATCCGTAGTGACAACGGCACATAATTTAAGGAAGCAAAAGTAGATCTCTACTGTGATATCCTTAGTATCAAACATGAATTTTTTGCTGTGAAGACTCCTCAGCAAAATGGGATTGTTGAGAGAAAGAATAGAACGATCCAGGAAATGGCTAGATCTATGCTTCTAGGTCGTAAGGTTTCTAGGAGATTTTGGGCAGAGGCAGTGTCTAATGCATGCCACACGGTGAATAGGGTTTACTTGCGTCCATACACACTTAAGACGCCTTATGAATTATGGACTGGCAAGAAACCCAACCTTACATATTTCCGCATTTTTGGGAGTAAATGCTACATCCTACGGGATAGAGAGCAATTAGGAAAATTTGACTCCCGAAGCGATGAGGGAATACTGTTGGGATATTCATCGAATAGTAGAGCGTACTGGGTTTTTAACCTAAAGAGCTCTAAGGTTATGGAGTCAGTAAACGTCACCGTGCAAGATGAAGAACCTTCGGCGTTTATAGATTCTAAACTACAGTGTGAGGATGGGGATGTTTCTAGCAGTGATTTACTTGTACCTCACCCACACTCTGTGGACCGTACTCCTGTGTTAGGTGATACACCTGCTTGGGTTCGCAAGAGTCATGACCCTTCTGCCATTGTTGGTGATCCCACTCTAGGGGTCTATAACAACCCAAGACTTTCAGAACATTAATAAATTTATTTTGGGAGAAATAAATAATATTTTATTGGAGAATAATTAAATTGGCAATTGAGGTCAAAATTTGGAGTCATTAGAAAGTGTCTCGAATGGAGATTCTGAGGGTACCATCGTTTCCCGAAGGGTCGAGAAAGTCGAAATGACTGTACTTGGGGTCTATTTGGATTCCGAAATAAATTAGGACCGTTTGACTCGAATTAAAGTCACCGGGTCATTTAAAGTGTGTATTATCATTTAAAGATGTGTATCTTGGGTTTTAGGCTTAAAAAGCCCACGGGAGATATTTCTCCAAAAGAGAGAAAGAGAAAAAGCGAGAAGAAGAAAGAAGAAGAAAAGGAAAGGGAAAAGAGGATTTCCGGGCAAATACGGGAGTTCAAGGCGGATTCAGACCCTACGAACCCAAGGCAAGTGATTAAACTTGCTAAATAATTGTTGTGTACATTTATTGCATGATTTGTGGATTGATATTTTGGGTTTTAGGTTTAATTTAACAAAACCTAACTTTTGGGTATAATCTTAGATTTAATATGTAGATCTTTGATTTGAGGAAAGAAATTAGTTTATATGTATTCTAGGATGAATATTGATGATATATTTGTGATTGGGTTGAAGAGAAATGGATAGAAAATCATTAAAATGAATTTTGGGTATTTTGGCTTACTTAAAAAGTAGCCATTTTCGAGGTTCTGAAGGGCCGAATCGATTCGGTCCCCTAGCCGAATCGATTCGGAAATATGCAGGTGCCCAGGTCTGAGTGACCGAATCGATTCAGACTCCAGCCGAATCGATTCGGCCTGAGACAGAATCCCAGGTCTGATGACCCGAATCGATTCGCCTTCCTTGCCGAATCGATTCGCTGGGCCGAATCGATTCGGAATTGGCCCGAATCGATTCGAAAACAGGGCTTTTGAGGGATTGTTTTTCTAGAAAGAATTTCACCCCGTTTTATTCGAGGTTATCGATTGGGGATCTCTATAGGAGATGTTTGGAGTATGTTTAGGAGACTTTTAGTGAGTTTCCCTTATAAGAAAGTTTGGAGTCATTTTGACTAAATTTGAGGAATACCGATTAGAGATTTTGGTATTTTTCTAAGTGGGGAAGCCCACCTTTACTTGGGGTTTTATTTGTAGATGATAACAACTTCACGATTTGGAAATGAGGTTAACTTAGAGATACCGGATTTTAGGATCCAATCCCAAAAGGGAATAACTTTAACGGTTCATATAAATGAATTGAACCCTATAATGGATGGAGAATCATAAATGCTATTTGATGTGCACATAGATATAGAAATATCCTTATTGATTATTGATTTGGGATATATCTCACACAATGAGAAATGCTAATTGAGGTGCATTAGGATATAGAATATCCTTAACTTAAATAGAATTGAAAGACAATTCATACTAGAAGCGACATGAGAGCTTCAAGCGAGAATTAGTACAACATATACTAAGCGGGGTTAATGTGTAAGGTTGGGCGTTAGTATATCTTGAGAGTAATATACTAATCAATGATGTTAATTAAATTGCGCCTATGAGCGTATAATGAAAATAAATATGTTGTTGCAGGTATGCCTTATATAATGGTATATCTTTATTATGTGGGGTGTATGTATACCTTATATGACGGTGTATATACATGTTAAGCATACCCCCTCCTTGCTATCATTGGGAAGTTTCGTGCGTAGAGGGTGAGCATTCTGACTAGAAAAGCAGGATGTGGATATTCTGCAGGTCATAGTCGTCCTTTGTGGTCAGCAAATGACATATTTACATATATTTATTTATTTTGGGGCTGAGAGGTCGTGGGTATGTGTCGCTCTCACTTGCCGGTTAGGAACTATGATCGCTTCCCGGACGTTGTGTGCATGAGTAGATCACGAGGTGGGTGTCGTTGAACCCCACCAGGTGGCCCCAGTTTGCTACGTATATGGGCTGCTGGAAGATGATAGCATGTGAGCCTGCGTCCTTCGAGTTATAGCTCGGTTGGATGGTTATTATTGCTTGTGCTTGTATTTGAGTGTCAAGGGCATAATGGACCTCAACGACCTACATTGCCAGGATTAGTGTATCGGAGGGGTTCCTTGTTTGGATTTCGCCTCGGCGAGACGTCCCACGCACGAACCGCAGTGTAATGTTGGAACTTGGGGATAAGTTTAGTCCTTAATGCTCATAATTATATAATATATATATCACCTATCCCGACAATCTACAGTGCCAGGAGTAGTGTAACGGGGGGGTTCATTGTTTGGATTTCGCTTCGGCGAGACGTCCCACGCATGAAATGCCGTGTACTGTTGAGAATTGGGAATATTAATTAATTAAAATTGGAAAATAATTTGGGTTACATGCATCATGAATTTAGGGCATAATGAGCCTCGAGGATTAATACGGTTAGGAGTGGTGTAACGGGGGGGTTCCTTGTTTGGATTTCGCCTCGGCGAGGCGTCCCACGCACGAAACGCAGTGCCGTGTTGTGAATCGAGAGGATTTTAGTCTTTAATATTCATGACGCTAATAACTCATATATAATTACTATATAATTATATTTATGGTTTCATGCCTTATAAGGGCATCACTAGAATATAAAATTCTAGTAAATGAGATTGTTGATGTACTGTGATGATGTGGACATGATTGGATCATGTAACTTTATATGTTCAACAAATGAATATTATAAAGATAACTGTAACAATTACCCTAAAGTTAATGTATATAACTTAAAGAAAATAGAAATAAATGTAGGCTGGGAGATAGGTTAGATGGTTTTCACTTAAATACTTTATTTGGGTTTAAGTTAGAATCCTTATACCTAATTAGAATCGGACATCCATTTGGAGACACGTGCATACGCTTAGTGCGCGCTTTAGATGAGAGGTGAGTTGAATTTTTATGGAGTGTTCGATTCCAACTAAATCATGTAATAATGCATTTATAATTATTATGCATTTTAATACACTTGCTATAAACTGTTCTTCAAAACTCGGGCTCTGACTCGTTTATATTTCCTCCTCCATGTATATATTGTATTACCTCAGGTGTTCCTCCGCAAGGACGCCTTTGATTTTCCTCCATCCAGGATTCGTGGAGCTGTGGCAGTTGCGAACTGTTGCGGTACTTTGTTTTAGCCGATTCCTATCTTTGTATATCTAGATTAGGATTCAGTTGTATGTTGAGTTAGTATTCAAAGTGTTGTAGATTAACACTTTTATATTTCATTTATTTTTTTTTTAGATTATTGTATTGTTTGTTACCCGACAGCATATTCGGGTATTTCATCTTTAAGATTTTATTGTACAATGTATTGTACTCTTTATTATTGGAGCATGCACATTTCACATCATAGTTAGATGTATATTATTGGTTGTGTGCATTATTGGTTTTGTTGTTGTTAAAAATAAAAGTTTTAAAATTTTTGGCAATTCGCACTAAATGATTGTGGGTAGTTAGCCTTATATTATAGTGGTTAGTTGTTGATGTTGAGGCTGTACCATCTGAGATACCTGATTTATGTAGTATAGGGATGGACACCCGTTATTATTTGGAGGGGTTTGTCACAGATGGTATCAGAGCATCAGATTCTAGTGTCTTTAGGATCTGTGTGCGTTACTACGATCTTCCGTAAGCATTCTTGATATAGAGCCTTATTGCTTGGACGATTGCATTCATACGTCCATATCTTTCTGTGATTCGAACATGTTTGATAGGCGTTTTGATACAATTGTTCTTATTTCAGATGCCGCCGAAGGGAGGTCGTTCAGTCGGGGCAAACAAAGGGCAACCCTAAATGCCTCAAAGGAACATGACTATGGATGATGTTGCCAACATTGTGGCACAAGCGGTCACTGCTATCGTTTCTACGATGGCTCAGCAATCTGCCGCTCGAGCAGCCCGACCCCATTTAGGATTGTCTTTATGGGAGAGAGTGAAGGAAGATTTTAGTAAGGGGCATCCTCCCGAGTTTGCAGGGGAAGTTGATGCAATGACTGCAAGTCAATGGAAAAATATTATACAGAGGCACCTTCGTATGGTTAAGTGTAGTGAGGTGCAGAAAATTTTTTTAGCCACCTTTAGGTTATCGGGTGCCGCTCTTCAATGGTGGGAGTCTGTCACCACATCTGAGGAGAGAGATACTTTATCAATAAAAGAATTTTGGGAACTTTTTGATCGAAGGTATTTGCCTTCCCTGACTCGAAATATGGAGATTTTTCAAGGTAATAGAACGGTGGCGGAATATGAGGAAGATTTTTCTAGATGGGCAAAGTTAATACCTAATGAGGTAAATACGGAAGAGAAACGTATATCGAAGTTTGTTCGAGGTTTAGATTGGAAAATCCAACAACATTTGTTAGAAAGTCCTAAGTTGAAGACTTTCGTCGACGTAGTAAATGCGGCACTATTAAAGTGTCATGAATATCGTTTTCGTTCGCGTGAGGGTAAGAACTTTGGAGATTCGAGTTCATCAAGTAAGTTTGGCAAAGAAAGTGCCGGTAATGCGAGTGGGCAGAAAGGATTTGTGGGTAAGTGTTTCTTTTGTAAAGAAATAGGTCATAAAAAGATAAATTGTCCTAAAAGAGGTAAAGGACCGCAAATTGATGAAATTTTGAAAGTGCAACCCCTACAGAAGATTCGAGGTCGTTTTAGACCGGGGGACTTTGTCTGGGAGCCCATTGATGAGGAGGGGCAATCGAACTAGAGATGAATGATGTAAGTTAATTTTCCTTTATTAATAAGATTATTACTATATAAAGTTTTGGGAATATCGTTTGAAAGATATTTATGAAAGGGTAGTGCTATAGCCCTATTATGTATATCATGACCCTAAGAGGGGAATTTTGAGCAAGATAGGCTCTTATTCTATTATTTTGTAAAAGGATAGATGATTTTTGAAGGTGCTCAAAAAGAGCAATAAACCTTGAGGTGAATGGAAGAATGGTTATGATGATAAGTAGTAATGATAAAGCTACTTCTTTTATATAGTCATGATAGACTATTATAATTGTTGAATTCCAGATATGGATGTGCCTTATAAAAAGGCTATGTATATTGAAATGATGTGAGATGTTGTTTATGTATGAAAGTTGAGATTGTGGTTGGATGGGACGCAGGTAAAATTTTAGCTCATGAGTATGATAATATTTGTGAGCTATATGTTATATAGATGATGATCTAAAAAGACCTTGTGTTGGACATAAGGCATTTTATATTATATTATAATATATAAACCGTTTTCAAATAAACTATTTTCAAAATAAAACTTTTCACCGGCCTCCGGGCCCTTTCAAAATGATTTTCATAAAATTTAACTTTTCAAACTCTAGTCCGGATTTAACAAACTCTCAATCCCCGACGTCGCCACATAGTAGTGTATTGGGAGGGTTCCTTGTTTGGATTTCGCTTTTGCGAGACGTCCCCCGCACGAAAATGGCGAATGTCAGGAATTGAGAGGAGTTATTTCTTTGGACCATTCAAAATTTTGTTCTATTAAAATTTTAGTATAATTTATATAATTGGAATTGTGGAATTTTGGAGGCAAATAAAGCCTCATTATGATTGTTGTGAGCACAAAGCTCAATTATAAAGGGTGTATGGAGGCCTTTGTTGTGGAAATTGGTTTTATATAATTCATAATCAACTCGAAATAAAATAAATTAAATAAATTCGTCGTGGGAGGTTAGAAGTTTGGAGATAAGATTAGTGAGCATGGGTAGATTAGAACTAGTTGAGCTTTGGAGAATTAGGCTTAGCTAAATTCCGAGGACGAAATTTTTGTAAGTGGGGAAGTTTGTAACAACCCAAGACTTTCGGAACAGTAATAAATTTATTTTGGGAGAAATAAATAATATTTTATTGGAGAATAATTAAATTGGCAATTGAGGTCAAAATTTGGAGTCGTTAGAAAGTGTCTCGAATGGAGATTCTGAGGGTACAATCATTTTCGGAAGGGTCGAGAAAGTCGAAATGACTGTACTTGGGGTCTATTTGGGTTCCGAAATAAATTAGGACCGTTTGACTCGAATTAAAGTTACCGGGTCATTTAAAGTGTGTATTATCATTTAAAGATGTGTATCTTCGGTTTTAGGCTTAAAAAGCCTACGGGAGATATTTCTCCAAAAGAGAGAAAGAGAAAAGGAGAGAAGAAGAAAGAAGAAGAGAAGGAAAGGGAAAAAAGGGAGAAAGAGGATTTCCGGGTAAATACGCGAGTTCAAGGCGGATTCAGACCCTACGAACCCGAGGTAAGTGATTAAACTTGCTAAATAATTATTGTGTACATTTATTGCATGATTTTTGGATTGATATTTTGGGTTTTAGGTTTAATTTAACAAAACCTAACTTTTGGGTATAATCTTAGATTTAATATGTAGATCTTTGATTTGAGGATAGAAATTAGTTTATATGTATTCTAGGATGAATATTGATGATATATTTGTGATTGGGTTGAAGAGAAATGGAGAGAAAATCATTAAAATGAATTTTGGGTATTTTGGCTTACTTAAAAAGTAGCCATTTTCGAGGTTCTGAAGGGCCAAATCGATTCGGCCCCCTAGCCGAATCGATTCAGAAATATGCAGGTGCCCAGGTCCGAGTGACCAAATCGATTCAGACTCTAGTCGAATCGATTCGTCCTGAGACAGAATCCCAGGTCTGATGACCCGAATCGATTCGCCTTCCTGGCCGAATCGATTCGCTGGGCCGAATCGATTCGGAATTGGCCCGAATTGATTCGAAAACAGGGCTTTTGAGGGATTGTTTTTCTAGAAAGAATTTCATCCCGTTTTATTCGAGGTTATCGATTGGGGATCTCTATAGGATATGTTTGGAGTATGTTTAAGAGACTTTTAGTGAGTTTCCCTTATAAGAAAGTTTGGAGTCATTTTGATTAAATTTGAGGAATACCGATTAGAGATTTTGGTATTTTTCTAAGTGGGGAAGCCCACCTTTACTTGGGGTTTTATTTGTAGATGATAACAACTTCACGATTTGGAAATGAGGTTAACTTAGAGATGCCGGATCTTAGGATCCAATCCCAAAAGGGAATAACTTTAACGGTGCATAAAATGAATTGAACCCTATAATGGATGGAGAATCATAAATGCTAACCCGGGTCCAAGTGGAGGAGGGGGGATATTGAGAAACTATAGAGGAGAAGTTGTTTGGGCTTATTACTCTTTTTTGGGGGTTAAATCAAATATGGAAGCAGAGGCTCAAGCTGTTTTAGAAGGCCTATCTCATTATTCCGATTTGAAAGATTATCCAATAATTGTTGAATCCGATTCTAAAGTTCTTGTAGATATTCTGAAAAGGATAACTACATGCCCCTGGAGAATTAGAGATGTGGTTGAGGATATTTGGAGTATAAGTGAAGGTCTATCTATATCTTTTGCTCATGTATATAGAGAGGGTAATACTCCAGCTGATCTATTAGCAAACTATGGTGCAGAGAGGCAATCTTCAATCTTTTCTCTTGATATTGATGTGTTCCCTAAGAAGATAAAAGGTTTGGTAAAGGTAGATAAATGGAGGCTCCCATCAATTAGAGTTATTAGATGATTTAGGGGAGTGTTCTTAGTTTTTGGTTCTAAGTTTTTCTAGTTCAATTCTTTGTAAGGGCTTTATTATACAAAGCCTTATTTATTTTCCATTAGGTTGTCCTCTTGATCTTGTAAGCCACTTGATGGGGCTATTCCATCTATAGTGATTAATAAAAACCTCGTTCAAAAAAATAAATAAATAAATAAATAAAAAATCATAAATGCTATTTGATGTGCACATAGATATAGAAATATCCTTATTGATGATTGATTTGGGAGATATCTCACACAATGAGAAATGCTAATTGAGGTGCATTTGGATATAGAATATCCTTAACTTAAATAGAATTGAAAGACAATTCATACTAGAAGCGACATGAGAGCTTCAAGCGAGAATTAGTACAGCATATACTAAGCGGGGTTAATGTGTAAGGTTGGGCGTTAGTATATCTTGAGAGTAATATACTAATCAATGATGTTAATTAAATTGCGCCTAAGAGCGTATAATGAAAATAAATATATTTTTGCAGGTATGCCTTATATAATGGTATATCTTTATTATGTGGGATGTATGTATACCTTATATGACGGTGTATATACATGTTAAGCATACCCCCTCCTTGCTATCATTGGGAAGTTTCGTGCGTAGAGGGTGAGCATTCTGACTAGAAAAGCAGGATGTGGATATTCCGCAGGTCATAGTCGTCCTTTGTGGTCAGCAAATGACATATTTACATATATTTATTTATTTTGGGGCTGAGAGGTCGTGGGTATGTGTCGCTCTCACTTTCCGGTTAGGAACTATGATCGCTTCCCGGACGTTGTGTGCGTGAGTAGATCACGAGGTGGGTGTCGTTGAACCCCACCAGGTGGCCCCAGTTTGCTACGTATATGGGCTGCTAGAAGATGATAGCATGTGAGCCTGCGTCCTTCGAGTTATAGCTCGGTTGGATGATTATTATTGATTGTGCTTGTATTTGAGTGTCAAGGGCATAATGGACCTCAATGACCTACATTGCCAGGATTAGTGTATCGGGGGGGTTCCTTGTTTGGATTTCGCCTCGGCGAGACGTCCCACGCACGAACCGCAGTGTAATGTTGGAACTTGGGGATAAGTTTAGTCCTTAATGATCATAATTATATAATATATATATCACCTATCCCGACAATCTACAGTGCCAGGAGTAGTGTAACGGGGGGGGTTCCTTGTTTGGATTTCGCTTCGGCGAGACGTCCCACGCATGAAACGCCGTGTACTGTTGAGAATTGGGAATATTAATTAATTAAAATTGGAAAATAATTTGGGTTATATGCATCATGAATTTAGGGCATAATGAGCCTCGAGGATTAATACGGTTAGGAGTGGTGTAACGGGGGGGGGGGTTCCTTGTTTGGATTTCGCCTCGGCGAGACGTCCCACGCACGAAACGCAGTGCCGTGTTGAGAATCGAGAGGAGTTTAGTCTTTAATATTCATGACGCTAACAACTCATATATAATTACTATATAATTATATTTATGGTTTCATGCCTTATAAGGGCATCACTAGAATATAAAATTCTAGTAAATGAGATTGTTGATGTACTGTGATGATGTGGACATGATTGGATCATGTAACTTTATATAATCAACAAATGAACATTATAAAGATAACTGTAACAATTACCCTAAAGTTAATGTATATAACTTAAAGAAAATAGAAATAAATGTAGGCTGGGAGATAGGTCAGATGGTTTTCACTTAAATACTTTATTTGGGTTTAAGTTAGAATCCTCTTACCTAATTAGAATCGGACATCCATTTGGAGACACGTGCATACGCTTAGTGCGCGCTTTAGATGAGAGGTGAGTTGAATTTTTATGGAGTGTTCGATTCCAACTAAATCATGTAATAATGCATTTATAATTATTATGCATTTTAATACACTTGCTATAAACTGTTCTTCAAAACTCGGGCTCTGACCCATTTATATTTCATCCTCCATGTATATATTGTATTACCTCAGGTGTTCCTCCGCAAGGACGCCTTTGATTTTCCTCCATCCAGGATTCGTGGAGCTGTGGCAGTTGCGGACTGTTGTGGTACTTTATTTTAGCCGATTCCTATCTTTGTATATATAGATTAGGATTCAGTTGTATGTTGAGTTAGTATTCAAAGTGTAGTAGATTAACACTTTTATATTTCATTTCCCTTTTTTTTAGATTATTGTATTGTTTGTTATCCGACAGCATATTCGGGTATTTCATCTTTAAGATTTTATTGTACAATGTATTGTACTCTTTATTATTGGAGCATGCACATTTCATATCATAGTTAGATGTATATTGTTGGTTGTGTGCATTATTGGTTTTGTTGTTGTTAAAAATAAAAGTTTTAAAATTTTTGGCAATTCGCACTAAATGATTGTGGGTAGTTAGCCTTATATTATAGTGGTTAGTTGTTGATGTTGAGACTGTACCATCTGAGATACCTGATTTATGTAGTATAGGGCTGGCCACCCGTTATTATTTGGAGCGGGTTGTCACAGGGTCAAGACTCGTGCTCAGCTAGAGAACGTTGTTAGCCATTTTTGCTACACGTCCAAAGTCGATCCCAATAATCACAAAGAAGCACTCAAGGATGAACACTGGATATCTGCTATGCAGGATGAGTTGCTTCAGTTTAAAAAGAACAATGTTTGGGAACTTGTCCCCCAACCTAGTGATACTAATGTGATAGGTACCCGGTGGATTTTTAAGAATTAAATGGATGAAAATGGTACCATAATCAGAAATAAGGCTAGGTTGGTCGCTCAAGGCTACACACAGATAGAGGGTGTAGACTTTGAGGAGACATTTGATCCTATTGCGAGGCTTGAGTCCGTCCGTTTACTACTCGCCATCGCATGTCATCTACGCTTTAAGTTATATCATATGGATGTCAAGAGTGCCTTTTTGAATGGCATTCTATAGGAGGAGGTTTATGTGGAACAACCAAAAGGGTTTGAAGACCCTAAGCACCCTGAGCACGTTTATTTTCTGAGGAAAGCCTTGTATGGTTTGAAGCAAGCACCCCGTGCTTGGTACGAAAGGCTTACTTCCTATCTCTTAGCCCGTGGCTTTAAGAGAGGGGGAGTTGATATGATGTTATTCGTCAGGAGAGATGACGGTGCTATTTTGGTTGCCCAGGTCTATGTGAACGACATAGTCTTTGGATCCACGTGCTCCCATCATGCTCACCACTTTGAGGAGGAGATGAAAAGTGAGTTTGAGATGAGCATGGTGGGTGAGCTTACTTTCTTCATTGGTTTCCAGGTTCGTCAGCTAGAGGATGGGATGTTCATCTCCCAATCTATGTATGCTAGGGACCTAGTGAAGAAATTTGGTCTAGACTCCGCTAAGCATGCACGTACACCTATGAGTACTTCTATTAAGCTTAGTAAGGACACTTCAGGCAAGGATGTAGAGCAAACCTTGTATCGGAGTATGATAGGTAGTCTTCTCTACTTGACTGCCAGTCGTCCCGACATAACCTTTAGTGTTGGAGTCTGTGCGCGATATCAGGCGTCCCCGAAAGAGTCACACTTACTCACTCTAAGACGTATTATCAAATATGTGAGTGGGACTCTCTCATATGGTATTTGGTATTCCTTTGACACCAATGACCGTTTGTCTGCTTATTCGGATGTCGATTGGGTCGGGGATGTAGATGGGTGTAGGAGCACTTCTGGTTAGACCTGTCAATGGGTCAGTTTGGGTCGTGTACGGGTTACGGATCAAAACAGCCTAACCCATACACGACCCGTTAAGCCTAACGGGTCTAATTACAATACCCAAACACGACCCGTTAATATTAACAGGTACACGACCCAAATCGTTAACACCCGTTAATATTAACGAATCATTTTGGGTCGAAATGGGTAACGGGTTGGGTGACCCTATAATACCCGTTAGTCTTCAATAGTTTAATAATAATGGGTTTTAATTGTAATTCTTATTGGGTATAGATTGGGTGACCCTATAGCACCTTTTAGTCTTTAAAGATTTAGAAATAATGGGTTTTAATGGTTATTGTTATTGGGTACGGGTTGGGTGACCCTATAGTACCCGTTAGTGTTAACGGGTAGAAACGGGTTAAAACGGGTATAGGTAAATTTCCAAACCCGAACCGTTAGTGTTAACGGGTCTACCGTGTCAACCCGTTAATAATGCAAACCCAATAAGGGTAAACCCATTAACTTATAATTTTGTGTCGGGTCGTGTCGTGTTAACGGGTTATCGTGTTTTTTGACAGGTCTACTTCTGGTGGGTGTTTCTACTTTGGTTCTGCTCTTGTCTCCTAGTTGAGCAAGAAGCAAAACTCCATCTCTTTGTCCACTGCGGAGGCTGAGTACATCGTCGCCGGGAGTTATTGCACGCAAGATGCTGTAGGATTATGGGATTTCACATGACACCATGACCATTTTCTATGATAACACGAGCGCGATACACATATCCCGCAATCCAGTCCAGCATTCGCGTACAAAGCACATCAGGATACGTGAGCACTTTATACATCAGTTAGTTGAGGAGAAAGTCGTATCCCTGAGTTTTGTTCCCCCTGACCGTCAGTTGCCGATATTTTCACAAAACCTTTAGATGCCCTTAGATTTGAGAGTCTTAGGATGTCTTTGGGGATTTACACAGTTGACTTAGGGGTTGGTCCGTGTCTAGCATATGATGCATTTATTTCATATCATCTGATGCCTATTGCTAGACTGTATCATATGTTTTGTTTTTCTTTATTTAAAAAAAAAGATTTTCTTTTTATAAAAATTTTAGAAAAGCTCAAAAAGATTTTATTTTGATAAAATTTTGAAAAATACAAAAATATTTTTTTTGAATGAGAATTTAAGATAGCCGAGTCACAATTTCATTCCATTCATCCATGTGACTGTTTGATAGAGATTTGAGACGCTACATCATTTCATCCATGTGCTTTACATTGTTGTCTTTGAGATGTTATTAGTGATATCTTTCTACATGTTTGACTCTTATCTCCTTTATTTCACACATGCACGACTATATTTGATTATTGCACTTGTCTATCACATATTGGCTTGAGTGTTTTCATCTCAATTTCGTCTATACAAGGTACAATATGCGATAAAATTTGACAAGATTGGACTGCTTGTAAAAACATTTTGGTGAGACAGTATGTTTATTTGAAAATGGGGAGGGGCTGCGAAAGGTAGTTATCTATCCTTTGCACAAAAGCCACCATTAAAAAGGACCTAAAAATTTGAGGAATTTTATTATCCGAGGTCCAAAGAGGTTAAAATAGCCCAAAAAATTTAAAGACAATAAAAAGCAATACTTGCCAAATCTGGGCCATTAGGTTTCATCATCAATTCTCCAAATTTCGAGAATTTAGATCGCCTTTATACAAAATATAAATCCGAGGGAGGTTTGTTGAAGAATATAAATGGGTTTGCACTTCCTTGAAAGTCCTGAAAAAGCATTAAATCGTTTTGGACATTATTGGTGTGGAAATCATTTTTAGCTTTGACTTGTTGATTTGATTGAGTCAATGTCTAATATTTCCATCTCTTTACACCAAAGGAAGATTTTGAGTACATTCGTTAGGAGTATCCGATATTCATCGTGCAGATATGTCATGTTTGTATGCATTGATTTTCCTATCGAATTTGTTCACACCCATTCATTTACGCTATCATCGAATTGGTTGTTTTGTGCTCGTTCATGGTGTGTTTCTTTGCTTATATTTTTTGTGTGAAAATTTTTGAAAAATTCAAAAATAGAAAGTTTATTACCTTGTGACATTCTTCATGTACATCTTTTTCTGCTTCTCATATCTGTCTATTTGGGGACATCATAAAAAGGGGGAGAAGAATTATCATATTATGGGGGAGTGAGTTTTAAATTTTAAATTTTAAATTGGTATCTTTGTTTAACTCATTTCAAACTCGATATGTCACGTGGTATTTGCTTTTTCTCATGTGTGTAGGTACTACATTTATGATCACTGAATTGCACACCCTGATGAGAAAAGCTTTGAAAGTTTTGAAGACTTGAACATGATCAAACGATGAAAACTTATTCATTTGTATCTCTCCAGTTTTGGGTTCATGGAAGGGTAGATTTGTATAGGCAATTGTGTTATTTGATAATTCGGATTTTTTATGTATGTACCGGCGTAGACATTGGGGGAGATTTGTAAGGACATTTTTATCATGTCCGAAATATTTCATTTATTTATGTCGTACGCCGTTACATTTGGCACGTCTCTACACGATCTCTCACGACGGACTCAATCTGAATTTTGGAAATCAAGCATTCATTATCTCCATCATGTGTCCCACATCTGCCTCAACGGCTTCATGTTCCGTGATTTTAGGCTCGTAATGCAAGTGGCACGCAAGAGAAGTCAAAACAGTGAAACAAGGCTTGATAGGGATGTTCAAGGGAAATTTGGTAATTTTATAACCACCGTCCGGAGTACCGGTCAACCATAAAGTTGAAGAGCTTGCCTCATCGAAGATACTGGAAGAAACGACACCTCAATTTGAGCTACGGTGAACAAGTTATGACCTTTTGAAAATGGAGAAAATTCTAAGAAAAAGACTTGGGAAAAATACTAAGTGTTTAAGTTTCTCAAGCCAGTGATTTTTCCGATCCGAGGGCCAAACCGGTTCGAGGGGCGAACCGGTTCGCAGGGTACTCGAACCGATTCGGGGTACCTATACGCTGGATAGAATTTTAGAGTTTTAAAAATGTGGAACTCTTCATGTGTTTCCCTATAAATTCCAACTTCGGGGGAGTTATTTTTCAAGACTTGCATAGACGAATTTGAGAGTCCATATATCTCAAGTCTTCACCTTTTTGAGTCCCAAGACTTATGTTTTGATTCACACAACTTTGCCAAACCTTTGTGAATCCATTTGCAACCCAAGAACACATCCGCATGTCTGTTCATACCTTTGTGGAGAAGACCGTTCTTCTTCTTCATTGCTGCCCTCCTGGAAAGGGAAAGTTCCAGCCGCCGACTACAGATCCGACGCCTGCGGGTAATTCTGTGTCACTGTATTTTCATTGTAATCCGAGAAATTATATGTTATAATATTATAATGAAAATAAATGGGTTTGCCCCTTTGGGGGATTTTTCCTCACATGTATGTGTTTGAATGTTCTTGCATGTTTCATCATCTTGTTCAACCACATATAGCTGCATGTTTAGGACTTATCTGATAAAACTGGGTTTAATTAAATAATATTTATATTTGAACGCACGCGCACTCTTTCACTAGAACGCATATGTAGTTTAAAGAGGGTATTTCTTATAGTTTTATGTAAAATTACATATAAAGGATTTTAAGGTTGTTGAGGAAATAACATATTTCAAGAAAATTTGGTATTAAATATTTCGTGGAATAAAATATTTTGAAATTATTATGTATCTTGTTAGAGAATTTTATGAACAAAATTTTGAAAGTTTTCTTATGAAAAATTGGGATTTTTATATAAATGGACATTTACTCAAGTTTTGAAGGGTTAAAAATAATTTTTGGCTTAAAAAGTATGTTTATGCAAACATTGTGAAATTTTTGGAATGAGCTATAGGATTTTTGGACTTAAAATCCATCTTCTCATATGTATAAAATTGTAGTATTTTGATGATGAGCACATAAATAAGTTTAATGAAGTTTTTATTGGGTTTCATTATGAAATAAAGAAAATAGAAACTTCATCCTTTAAAGTGCGTTAAAAGGTAGAATATGTGATAAAGGGATTTTCTAAGATTACACGTAGAAATAAAAGGGAAATTAGTTATTTTTTTTGTGTGTGAAATAGTCTCCAAAGGATAATTTTTTTTTAGTAAAGAACGCAATGACATAAAGAGATTTTCAACGTAAGATGTATGTTATTCCAAAGTTTTAAATATATATCAATGAGTTAAAAACATCTATGAAGTTAGTGTGTGTAACTTAGCAATATTTTTGGAAAATGACACTTGTGAGAATGAAGAAAATGACAAGTTTGGAAACAAATGGGTAAAATAGTAATTTTACGTAAAGGGGAACATTTTTATGAAATAAATTTTTTGGGAAAGGTGCTACACAAAATGGTCCTAAATGAAAGTGATTTTTTTTATAAAATCAATGTAAGTATATAAGGGACAAGAAATGATGATTTTAAAGTGTAACACAAGTTGGGGGTGTGAGACCCTGAGTTTTAGCTTCGATCGATAAAGAAAAGTGCAATAATATGGACATTTGAAAATTGTTAAAGCACATTAATGATTCAGATCACACCGGAATAATTAAGGAGGTCCCGAAGCCCTATGGTGAAAGACCCAAGATCACTTGCCAGAGCATATGGTAGCATGGTTGGCGGTGTGGAGCCCGTTAAAGTATGCGAATATTGAAAGATTCCAAGAAAAAGATAATAAAAACTGGAGCATGTCAAAAAATGGTTTGTGTTGTGAATATAAGAAAATATAACCTAACTTGAATGAAATTAATAAATGTTCTGGTAAACAATAATGGATAGAAGTAGTGCATGGAAATTGATTAATGTCCATAAGGTAAAAAGAATGGTAAAGTGAAGTGACTAAATGGGTAATTAAGCAACCTAAAGAGGTTTAATTCATAATTAATACACGAGTGTGTTTGTGAAAGGATTTTTAAGATAAATAAGTATTTTCTAACACGATTCTTTGGTGTGTTAAAAGATAATTTTTCAACGAAAATACTAAGGTAAATTTGGTATTAGCAAAGGGGGTAATTTTGATGATAGAAATATTTTTTCTTAAACAAAGGGTATTTACTTAAAGTACTTGACCGGGGGTGTTAACTCAAGAAATAAATGTCAAGTCAGGTAAGACAGGGATTCTTAATAAGATTAAGGCGAATTAATCGAATGAGTAACGTTTTTGGAATGCATCTAATAAAGTGTTTTTATATATATATAAGGTAGTTGAATGTGCACATAGATATAAAGTGTTAGTCTCTTTTATGCTGTTCGTTCTATATTGCATTGTTGTATTTTTCTCACTGGGCATTTGACTCTTTCTCTCATCTTTGGTACAGAAGTTTGGGTGCACATTCGTATTTTGAGAGCCTTGTATAGGTAAATATCCTTTTTATTTTACGTTAATAGCTTTGTATGCTTGAATTATGGAAATGATTCTCACAGGTCCCTCACATAGATTGAATTAAATGGAAATCTCATGCGAAACAAGTGAGACGTTAATTAAATAAAATTGGATTAGCAACATTATGTAGTTTGTTCCATTGCACTTCACACCTAAAGCTCAGGTCGGACCAGGTTGACCACTGGTAACCCATAAATTCGGGCAGGAGCATTACAAATAGTATCAGAGCTCTAAGTTTAAGTTTCCTTTCGAGAGTGACATGGTGAGGTCGGTAGTGGATCTTTCAACGTTAGTGTTGGTTGGGTCGATCACGCTAGATTGGTGATGGTTTCACTTCGTGTTCTCGACGAGTCAAAGAGATTAACATGATGATAATTCATTGATAAGCAGCATTTGATCAAGTTAATTGTCATTAATTGCTTTTGTGCATCTGATTTAAATATGTTAGTGATTTGCGAGTATATGTGCGAGCCAGTAGTGGTGACACCATAATTTTTAGTGTGAGGTGCTTGTATGTCTTCCCCTGATGATGTGAGAGGTCTATTAAGATGTTAATAAACCTAAAAAATGTTCAATGAGTTAGGGAGTGGAATTATGTGATGTCAACCGTGAAGATTAGGTGACAAGGGTGTCATGCCTAAGCGGTATAGATTGTGATAAAAATGCATTAAGTTCTTGGGTATGATACATACGGGTAGTTAATCCCAATGATGTGATTAGGCTAACCCAATCCTTGGGGTAATATCATATCCTAAGTACTTGACAATTTGGTAGACATGTAAAACCGTGTTGGTCATAAGTTGAGGATGTGTACTCAGCCTTAGTTGATAGGATGCCATCATTACAAGTCAGTGCCTTGGTAATTATCGATTGAAAGTCATATCTCATAAGCTACAATGAGAGTTACGGGCCATTGGTCGTAAGTATGTTACATGTGTAACAATGATGAGTTGAGGTAATGTAAGAGTGAACCCTATATAGTCTTTCATGATGTGGTATTGGAGAATATGATGCAACTTTTGAAGAATAGGATCCCTGGTGGCGTCGATAATGAGGATTTAGAGGCTCATAGGTTATACGTGATGTCCTATATCTTTCCAAAATCCTTAGTAAGTGGTAGTTCATAGTTGGATGCATGTTTTAGAGCATCAAATATTTGGAAGCAGATTTTCAGATGTTTATTGGATCCCGAGAAGATATTCAGGTTAAACCTATACTGGAGTCTCGGTAAAAAAGGATATGAGATTCTTGTCGAGGTGTTGTAGCTCGTCCTAGTGGCCTAAGTGATGACGGAATGCGAGGCGGTTTCAGTATGGGTACGATTTAAGGAAGGCCTTGCAGTGTCCTTGGGATCGATTACATATGGCCTCATTAAGGAATAGAAGTCGATGATGTATTGAGGTGTTCAATAGTTGAAGTGCACCATGTATGGAGGCTTATAGACTAGTATCTTTGAGAGTACTTAGTGGCCATGATGAGGATAATGGGAAATCTATAAAGCATACATGTAGCGAGTAAATCATGGGAGATGAAATCTTATCAAGTCCTTGGTGACAATTACATTGGGTATGATCGATGTCCTTGGAAAAACAGTTAAGTTCTACGTTATAGAGTGCTAGTGTTCTGATGATGGTCGTGTTGGGAGTCATGTGATGATCCCAGGTTATTGGTTAAAGTTTAAAGAGTCGAAGAGTGTATGTGCCTGGTATTGTCATTCAAATTGGCACATATGAGTGATGTGACCTTCTGAGAAAAATTAGAAGCTTGTGTCGTGATTGAGCGTGGTGTTCGGTTGTCATAGGATGACTAGTGTGGGAAGTGTAATACTTAATTTTAAGGAGTATTAGGAAATGAATTTGGGACTTATATTGATGATGCCATGTTAGAGAGTTGAAAATAACACTCGAAAGGTGAAGCACCCTATGTTTTTTACTCACTTGAGTCTACATTACATAGGAGCTTGTCTAGTTTGAAAATAGTGACAAAATTGAGTCATATCCTTGTCTTCCAAAGAGCCTTAAACACTACATATCAATTCCTCTAATAGTCTCAAAGGTAGAATACCAACACTGCACCTAGTATTACATTTAAATGTTGCATTCATATCAATTTAGGTGTGTGTGTGTGTTAATTCCCATAAAAATGATTTTTTAATAATTTTTGGGACATGTTAAATAATTTTTAGGAATTTATAAACATTTAAAAGTTGGTTTTAAAAAATGTTATGGGTTGATTTATAATTTCCTATTCTTCCTAAAACCTTGCTTGGGTAGGATCCGAAAGCGGCAGAGACTTCTATGGTGGAAAATGAGATTTTTTAAATCTTATAAACACGCATTTGAGGGCTGATCGTTGCCTTACACGTGTTGGTCAGTGAGCGATTGAATTTGTGTTTGTTGCCTCTTACAACTATAAGACTTTATCCTTTCCCTTAGATCATTAGTTATCAACGGCTTGCATGTCTTTGTAACAATCCTTGTGATAGTTTAGAGAACCAATCCGAGTACGTTTAACAGCAGTCCATCCTCAGCCATAAGATTTACTTTATGTTTACTTGAAGCAATCTCAGCCATAGATTTAGTTCAACCCTTCTAGATCCTTCTGTGAGTAGTATAAATAGAGACCAAGTGATAACATTTTGGGACTTTGGCTCATTTGAGAATTGAGAGCAAAAAGAGGAGAGAGAGAGAGAGAACCCTAAATCAAACTCCGGCCATTTTTCTTCAAAAAACCCTTTGTGAGTTTGTATTTGTGAAGATTCATCCTCTCTAATCTTTAATTTCTTGTCCAACGAAGTCACAAAGTTTGGATTTCATTTTTCTTTTCATAGAAGGTTGAGATCTGAAACTGTGTGATACATATCACGTAAAACTTACTTAGTTTGATTTCTTTTTCCAGTGAATCTTCTTTTGTTAGTTGTTTTTACTCTTATATGTTGTTTTCAATACCAGAACCAACAAATCCATTTCTGTTTAAAGTTTATGAGAAAAACCAGACTTAGATCTAGTTAAGATCTAGATTGGGGATTTACACTTTCGTGAATATTTCACAATTTGTGAAATAACTGTGTATATCAAATAATAAGGAAGCGTTTAGGATCTTGGATCTTTTTAATAGCAAGATTCCCTCTTGATATGTGGATAAAAATAAAGATTAGTAGTCTGAGATTTTCAAATAAACTGAGATTCAGAGATCCTTACTGCATCTTAAAATTGTATTTGTGATTTGATAAGGCATATTGTCTGTATAAGTGTGTGTGGGTTGCATTCATGTGATTAGGCACTTAACCACTTACACTTATCACACTACAACACTAAAGAAGTGTTGGTAGAGAGATTCTTGACTGTAGAGTCGAACGTAAAGCTAAAAGGAGAAACGATTACAAGGCTGGGAGAACAACCTCAACATACGAACCTTCAAAGGAGTCAGAATACTCTAAAGGAGTTGGTAAAAATTCTGGACTTAGTTTAGGTCTGTTTGCGTATTTGGTTTGTTATATAGTTTGTAAATTGTTACTCTATTTTAGTGGATTTTGCTTTTAAGGTGTAGATACCTCCCTGGATATTATCACGTTAAAATCTTGTATTCTTGCATGCTTACTCTTCCTCTCATCACCTTCTTGAGACTATGCCGATTTAGTATCTATATAAATTTTGTTTTTCTAAACTGGTACACCTATACCTTAAATAACTCGTTCATATAATCTTTTATCACCTCTTGTGTTAGTTGTTTGTTTTGATTAAAGAGTTTCTTCAAAAAACTGTTCGGAACTATTTAAACTGTTTAATCTTGAATTAAACGACTTAAGTGGTACATTTTTTCGATTGGTATCAGAGATTTGGATATTATTTTCTCAAAACAAACTATGGATGAGAAATTTGAGAGATTAGGTAACCTGTCCAGGCCCCTCTCTTTGATGGAACCAACTTCTCTTACAGGAAAGTGAGAATGGTTACTTTCATTTAAGGTACGTTGGGAGATGATGTCTTGGATGCTATTGAAAATGGTTTCACTTTTCCTACTAAACCAGCAACAGATGAAAGTACTGAGGGGATTAGGAAACTGCTAAGTGAGTACACTAAAGAAGAGAAACAAGCCTCCCTTAGTAACAACCAAGGTTCTAAAAAACGCGGGGCGTGATTGAGGCGTGGAGGCCAAGCCTTAAGCCTTAGAAGCCTAGGCGGGCCTAAGCGTAAAAAGGCGTGAAAAGGCGTTTAGGCCTTCTTAATATATTTAAATATTTTTTAACCATAACAAGGCTATTAAAATACAAAAATTGCACATATTATAAAAATATGTCTGAATATATGCAAATTAAAATACGATCTGATTATTTTGGATAAGATAATGGTCTGATTTGTAAACAAATTCTTTAAAAGGCGACATCGATTCACTAAGGCAGTGTTATTTTTAGAAAAAAGTGCACCGTAAGGGTTTTACCAAGAATAAGGCGTGAAAAGCGTAAGGCGAGGCGTTTCTCCCAAGCCTTAAGCCTAGGCGTGCCTAGACGGAGCCTAGGCGGGTTTTTTAGAACAGTGGTAACAACAAAGGCAAAAGTGCCATATTCAGGTCCATAAATGGACACAAATTCAAGAGCATCTCTTCATACACAACTTCTAAGGAAGCTTGGGATACTCTTCTGACTGCACATGAAGGAGACACACGTGTTAAAGATGCTAAAATCCAAATGTTAATCCAGGAGTGCAACATATTATGACTGAGACCGAATCATTTGATGATTTTATTATTAGGTTGACAGACATTATGACAAAACTACATGCTAATGGTATAACTTATGATCAAAAGGAAATTGTCTCTAAAATACTAAGGTCACTTCCACAAAAAATTAAAAATAAGCGATATGTAATTGAGGAGATGGATAATCAAAACCTTACCCCTGAACTCCTCACTGGCAAGCTAAGAACTGTGATAATGGAATTAGAGTTCAAGAAGAAATTAACACAGACCTATAAGAAATGATTTACCATTAATCTTACTTTTACCTCTAAGTTGACTAAACCAGAATGTCATTTGCCTGAAATTGACTTAGATTCTGATGCGGATGGTAATTTAGAGAGTTTGGGTAATCATATTGCCTTAATGTCTAAACAGTTCAAGAAAATTATGAAATTTAGAAATAAAATTGCAAATAGACAAGGCAAACCGACCTATTCAAACCACTATAATAATAGGCCTCATGAGAAAAGACTTGACCAACACTAGACTGAGTATCACAACAAACCCAGTAGAGACCTTAAGAACACCGAATGATACAGATATGGGAAGTTAGGACACATAGCCAGTGACTGTAGAGTCAATTTGAATAAAAATAAGAACACGAGGGCTAATTTGTGCAAGACTTGGGATGACTCAAGTGAATCAGAATCTGATGAACCTGAGTCATTCAATACTTCTGTCCCTTGTATGTCTTTCTTTGCCTAATCATATACACTGATGATAAGGAATCTGATCATGCTATGTTGAATGATACTATCCCTACTGATTTGTCTGCTGTATTACTTGAGAATACTGATAATTTATCAAACGTTGTGTGTGTGATTCAAATGGAATGATCTATTATTGATGCAAATGTGTGTGTGAGTCCTAAAAATGAATCGCTATGGGACACTGCACACTTAGTGGCTCCGACAATGAGGACCTCTCAGACATTCACACTCTGTACTAAAAAATCCTCTGGAAAATCACTAAACTTGAAAAAAATGTCAAAGACCTTACACAGAAGATGGAAATCCTAAACCATATGGTCAAACAGAATAATGAAGAGTACACTTCTCAATATTTAATTCGTGATAATGAGACTAAAACTTTTGAAACAAAAATTGAAAGAGTTGTCTGAATCAAATGAAATTATTGAAAAAAAATACAAAGGGACGCTGTTAGAATCATTACAAACATATGAAAAGACATCAATAGTCTTAAAAAAGTTTGTTAAATTTAAAAATTACTCAAAATGTTTTGAAGATTGTGTTGTTGAAAGTAAGACCAATTCTGATGACAGAACTGGAATTGATTTTTTCCCCAATAATTCCAAGCAAACTAAAACTTTTGAACCTATCAAGTTTGTGTCTGCTGGCAAAAGACTTGTTGAAACTTGTCCAGATTTTTAAGCCTTGAAAAATGATTTTGACTCGCAAAAACAAAAGTTAGATATTGGTGAATCAAGTAACTTTAAGCATAATGTTGAACATAAGTCTAAAATATCTGCCCTCCCATAAAAAAAAATGATTCATCATTTCAACCTGTACCTTCTAGGAATAAGGCTAGAGTTCAATTTTTAGACAAACCTTTTTCTGACAACTTTTCTAAAACTAAACCCTCTGCGAGCCATCTTTATTGCTCATACTGTGATATCTTTGGACATTCTATTAATGAATGTTTTTCTAAATGTCTATATAAACCAATATATCACTCACCTGTTTACCATAACTTCAACTATTCTAGGAGAGGCCTAAACAATTATGTCCTAGCTAGACAACCGGACAAGAATTATAACTATCCTAATAGGAAGAGAAGATAAAATACTAATAGATCATCAACAACAAGGAGTCCTATATTCTTTTCTAAACCAAATGCTCAAACCTTTTATCATCATCAAAAACCTGCGCAAAAATCTTTTAGAGAAAATGCTGAAGCTTGCAAGTTTTAGTAAATACGATCTAATAAGCGCAAATTGAAAAGTAGAGAAATTTGGGTTAGAAAAGATGAGCTATTACCCGAGTTGAAATGTAACATTGTGATCAGTTCTTTCAAAGCTGAACACACAACGTCTGGATGTTATTTAAACTCTAGATGTTCTAAATATATGATCGGGGATGATTTCAAACTTTTAAATAAAACTAACTTCTCTGGAGGTAAAGTCTTATTTGGAGATGGTGTATCAACCCAGATCATTGGTAAAGGAACACTCCATGAAAAAGGATAACCTATTCTTAAGGATGTTCTTTTGGTAAAGGGTCTTATAGCAAATTTACTACGTATATCGCAATTTCGTGACTCCAACCATAATGTCACCTTTTCAAAGAACAATTATAAAATTTTAAATGAAACTGGTGATTGCATTATTATAGGACTCCGTATTTGAGATAACTGTTATATAATCAATACAAGCAGAGAGGTTTGTAACATTCCCATAATGGATGATAATGAGATTTGGCATAATGGGGTGGGTCACATTAATTACAACAACCTTGGTAAATTATGTTCTCAAGAGATAGTTAGAGGTCTTCCAAAAGTCAAATCAATTTCAAACATCATATGTGGTCCTTATCAAGAAGGAAATATTATTAAGGCTCCCCACAAGAAAGTTAAAGAAATTCTATCAACTAAACCTCTAGAACTCATCCATATGGACCTAATGGGTCCTTCTCGTACTGTTAGTCTTTGTGGAAACAATTATATTCTAGTTATGGTTCATGATTTCACTTGATTTACCCGAATTACCTTTTTAAAACATAAATTCAAAACATTTCGTAAATTTTTTAAAATTCTAGTTCGTATTGAAAATGAAAAGGACTCCCAAGAAGATAAAATTCGTAGCGATAAAGGAGGTGAATTTATAGATTCAGGTGTCATCGAATACTGTGACTATAATGGTTACAAACATGAAATTGGTTCCCCTAAGATACCTCAACAAAATAGAATTGCTGAGCGTAAAAATCGCGCTCTTTAAGAAATGCCCCGCGTTATGATTCATGCGAAGAACTTACTTAAATATATCTGGGTAGAATCCATTCGTACAACTTGTCATATAATCAATCGAGTATACATAAGGAAAAACACTATACAAACATCCTATGAACTTTGGTGTGGGAAGAAACCTAACCTAAAATACTTTAGAGCCCTTGGTAGTATTTGTTATGTATGCAAGGATAGAGAACATTTGTCTAAATTCGAAACCAGAGGAGATAAAGCTATTTTCTTAGGGTATTCACCAAATAGTAGAGCCTACCGTGTCTACAATATTCGTACCAAAACCTTAATGGAATACATTAATGTGGTTGTAAGTGACACTAATGTAAAGTGTAAGATCAATTGACCAACTATAGCGGATGAATCCGAAAACACTTTAACTTATGATTCTTCAGAGACAAATGATTCTTTACCAATTGAGACCTCTGAAGTGCCTAACTGGAATTTCGAAGATCATCCTTTAGATAGTATAGTTGGTAACCCTATTGAGCCAGTTTGTACAAGATCCCAGCTACGTATTCTTGCTCATTATGCATGCTTTGTTTCTCTTATAGAACCAAAGAATGTTAATGAAGCACTGAATGGCCCTTTGTGGATAAGTGCTATGCAGGAGGAACTTTTTTAATTTGTCATTCATGATGTATGGTATCTTGTACCCCGACCAAAAAATAAAAGGGTTATTAGCAAACGTTGGCTTTTCAAAATAAAAAAAATGAATCTGGGATGATTATTCAGAATAAATCTAGATTAGTTGCCCAGGGCTACTCTCAGATTGAAAGAATAGATTTCGAGGAGACTTTTGCACCGGTTACTCGCCTTGAGTCTGTTTGCTTACTCTTTGCAATTGCATGTTATTTGCATTTCACACGTTATCAAATGGATGTTAAATTTGCTTTCCTTAATGGTATCTTAACTGAAGAGAACTACGTAAAACAACCTAAAGGGTTCATTGACCCTCATCAATAATTTGGAAAGCTGCTAAGTACCGAGAGATCACAAGGCTGGTACAGCAACAGTCCTGCTATCCCTGTCTTAAAATAACCTGGGGGAGGACATTTATAATTTAGGTCAGAGCCCGAGGTGTGCAAGAATTAACTTTGTTAATTGATGATGCAATAATACATTTAATGCACAATAACTATTCCCCCTCTGTCGCTCACATGCATGTAACATCTCATCTCCCATCTAAGTGTGACATGTCTCGCATCCCAAAAGTCCCCAATTAATAACTACGACTACTTTCCAATTTAATAAAGTGATTAAATGATTTAATTATCAATTTACATGATTTTTCAGTCTCATAATTTTCACCTAAGAAGCATAAACTTCTATTATGCAATAAAAGATCACAATTTTAATTTATGTCCACATTCTTAGACATTTTAGTTTTTCTCATATAAAATTCAGGTGGGTATATATATATATATATATATATATATATATGTTCTAAAAAACCCGCTTAGGCTCCGCCTAGGCACGCCTAGGCTTGAAGCTTGGGAGAAACGCCTCGCCTTAAAATTTTTACGCCTTATTCTTGATAAACCCCTTAAGGCACACTTTTTTCTAAAAATAACACTGCTTTAGTGAAACGATATCGCCTTTTAAAGAAGTTTTTTACAAACCGGACCATTATCTCATCCAAAATAATCAAATAGTATTTTAATTTGGAAATATTCAGACATTTTTTTATGTTATGTACAATTTTAGTATTTTAATAGCCTTGTTATGGTTAAAAAATATTAAAATATATTAAGAAGGTGTAAACCCGGGGAAAAGATCAAGGGAAAAGGTGAATAGCAACCGTGGACGAATCTTCTTTGTCCATATAACATTGTAAAGCTCTTCATAACAAAATAGACAGGGCGATCCTGAGCATGTGCCAAGTGGGCGATTACACAGGACTTCTCGTTAGTCTATTTGTTATTATTTATACGTTGAGGGACATTTTTATATCGATACACATAAAAGGGGCCTATTTTATAATTTTTACATGGAACCTTGTTAGTTTTTATCAATCTCAGGACCGGCCCTGAAAGTAGATTACCACAAAGACACATGATTACAATCAAGTCATCCAATAAACATACAAATTTGCAAATTTAGAGATATCTGGGTGAGAGAGACCTAAATTGAACCCTACATTTCTATGATTATAATTAAAAAAAATATATCAAACTACATGACTACTTAGTCGTCACTTGACCTTATAGAAGGAAAACAACTAAACTTCTTACATTAGAAAGAATCTAAAAGAAATTGATCAATATTCGGTTCAACAATAAATCAAGAAATTCAGTAGGACACAATGTGACAAAATTAATAGCCAAACCATTACAAAGATGTCATCAAAACACAAATTACATTAATTTAGATTTGGTGAATTTCAAACCATCCCCACCCTAGTTGTGACTTCTCGATATGCTCGGTTTGGCTCTTGTGCGAGCCTTTTGATATGATAAAAATCACACTAGCTACATATTCATTACCTTACCCAAAACACGCACATATGAGATGAAACATTTAAGAAACAAAATTTCCTTTTCAAATTAATAAAATGTTCCACCATACCGCAATAGTGGATGGTAGATGGGCATTCACATAAATTTATTATTATGTTGCAAACCTGAAAGGAAAAACAAACATGAAAAAAATATGTAAATTATTGAAAAAAACAAAAAAGTAAAAGAATCCTTGAATACCATAAAAAATGAAGTGATACTTGATTGAATCATTTAATATATATATATGGTATTGACATTACAAAATAATAATCGTTTCTATGTATTTAGTGTTAATAATTTGGGATTCCATAAAAACTACAAATATTTATTATACTCAAGTCATATTTAAACTACAAATTTCAAACCCCAAATATGGGTTTTGAACCCAAATTTCAAAATAGTAAAACACTATTTATTAATCTTAATATTTAAATATTAAACTAAACACCATGAACTTGAAAAGGAAAATTTTCAAAAGTTGGAGGAGGTGATGATGGACATGTTTTGGGATGTTATGTAGGTGTGAAGAACACTGAAAAGAGTTCCAATTTTTTAAAAGTTAAAACTCCAAAATTGAAGGGCCTTCATGTATGTAGGGAAAAAATGTGGAAATAATGAGTGTTTATGATAACTTACATATCATGTATTTAGAAAAATAGGGTGAGATAAGGAGCCTGCCTTAGTGTATACTGGGGTTTATACTTATCTTAAGTTAATCGTGGTTTTAAGATGAGTAGTTTTCTTTCGAGATTTTTTATCCTCTAATCATCTTCTCATGGTTTATAATAGAGATAACATATATATATATTATCGCTATTATAAACCATGAGAAGATGATTAGAGGATAAAAAATCTTGAAAGAAAACTATTCAGTAGACACTAAATGTGTGAAAGAAGTCAAGAGACAAATAAAAAGGTTTTAGAAGATATAAATAAAGGATTGTATAATAACGTGAATTAAGAGAGATAATACCAACAATCGTTAAATTGGGTGGAGAGATTGAAAACAGAGATGCCACGTGGACAGGTTCAATGGTTTTCAAAATTAATTATAGGGTTTTGATTTATAGTATTATAATAGATATTTCGTTTGAAAAGTGAGAAGAACTTCAGGTTCTCTATTTAATATCACATGTATATGAATCTTCGGGTTCATATAATTTATAACATTAAAGCCTAGGACTTCAGGTGCTATATTAAAATAACTCACAAAGTGACTAGTGCAAATTATGTATAAAACTTCATTTCTTTTTAATCATTTGTATGTGAGAACTTTTGGTTCTACACAAATAGTTGAACTTCAAGTTCAATATTACTACTGTTGAAGGACATTGAATTATCTACTCTTTTGTATCAAAACTTCATGTTTGATTCGTGTACTCGTCATTTTTTAAATATAAACAAATTCCTCATGGGCAATGGTTTTTACATGCACTACTTTTATTACTCTCGTATTATTGCACTTAGTTCATTTTAAGGACATGATTGAGATGAAAACACTCGACCAACATGTGATAAACAAGTACAATAATCAAACAAATATGTGCACGTGTGCAGTAAAGGCGATAATGAGTCAAACATGTAGGAAATATCAACTAATACCATCTCAATAACTCCAAACATTGTAAAGCACATGGATGACATGATATATTATGATGATGCTGGAAACAACACCACCCTTCAGGGTGTTTGTAAGCTCAATTCAATGTTAACAATGGCAGTATAAGGGTACATAGTAGAAGGAGGAGAGGAGAAGAGGGTGAACACAGTTATGTAAGTGGTTCAGCCAATCAGGCCTACGTCCACTGTGAAAGTGTGTGACAAGTATCACTGTATGAGGGCTCTAATGGCCATGGATACAAACTCTCAATCTTTCTCTCTCTACTGTATATTTAGACAGAGTTTCAGCTAGGGTTGCTAATTTCGGATCCCTTTCCAAGAAGGAGAAGACGAGTATTTATAGTGCCTGGGGGGTGTAGTGTACCCCCATGCATGCAATGAGCATGTGTGTGTTGATCTAGCCAGTATGATGAAGACATCTGTCCCTGTCACATGTAGAGAATGATGATGAAATATTCCCCCCACATGAGGAGAATCATTTGTTATAACTGATTTGTGTACACGTGTCCTTATCCACACATATGCACATAAGAGCTCGGCCATCCGTGCCTGGTCATAACCTCGGCCTGAAAGGGTACGGAACACACATATGTTCCTAGGTTGGCCTAGGCCGAGGTTAAGCTGGAACACGCTAGGAACATTGACTAATTCCCTGCGAAAGTCGATGTGGATGGAAGTGTGCTTCTGTAACCTCGGCTTACTCCCAGCCGAGGTTGTCATCCCCTGGGTGGCCTGATTAATTATCCCCATGGATCATGAAGACCTCTCTTAACGAGGTTGGTAGTAACGTCGTCCATAGCCGACCTTGTTTGGGAGGAGACCGCTGGTCACTGATCTAAGCCCTTCCAATCGTCGGCCATATCCATGGCTGAGGTTGATGTTTCTGGGCCGAGGTGGTATATTTAGGGCACATCAATCACCCCTAGCCCTTAAGTACCTGTGTGGTCAGGTATCTAAGGGGTGTATTAGTTCGAGGTTGAATTTCTTCAGGTATCAAATATCCTCTTGACAAGTGTCAGCCATTAGAGTAGGTAGCGTACCTGACAGGTTTGATGATGATGGCTGTCTTTTGGGCTCCCAAGGCAATGATGGGCCTTGGGATGCATGCACTCACACCTAAGGGTTTAAACCTCAATTCTTATCTTTCTTCCTCATTTCTCTCCTTCTCCAGACTTGGGCATTTTCTGTAACTTTCTCTCTCTAGAAGAGCTTTGATTCGAAGTGCACTTGGGTGGACATTCGTTGCAGCTCTTTCCCTGCTTCTCATCACTCTTCCTCAGGTATCCTTTGTCATCTTTTCTTCACCATTTTTCTGCTTTGATTCTTATTTTTGCATTTTTTGGTGAGATTTAAGAGGTTTTCGACGAGTTCATTGGTTTTTATGCGGTCTGTTCTTGATTGCTCTTCGTTGTTTTTGCTCAAAGTTAAATAGCTTGATCTTTAATTCCATTTGCCAATCTTGTTTATAATTAAGGAGAGTCAAAATTCTAACGTCTGCCTCATATGCTCAGACTCCTCTACCAACTCTTAGAGGAATTCCCCTCTCTTAGGGAGAAGGCCTTTGAAAAAATTAGACAAGTAGAAAGAGCCCAAGAGGAAGCTCGTAGGTCAGAGGCGTTCCCCCTCAGGCCTATTTTTCCACAACCTCTGAAGGTTATATAGCCTGGGACATTCGAACCAGTTATCCAAGCAGAGGCCCCAGCTGAACCTATACCAATGTCTGAGTCTGAGTCATCCACCTCAGACCCTATGTCTGTGGACTCCTTCCAAGAGGCCGTGGACTTCTTAAGTCAATGAGATCAGGTCCCTGATCAGGCAGAGGCTTTTAGCTGGGCCTCATCTCATAAAAGTTCAAGCACATCATCCTCTTCCTCTGAGGTTAAAATTGTTGGACCAAGTGTGGCTATTCCACCAATCCTTGAAGCCATTCCCCTATTGGCTGTCACAGGGCCTGAGTTCGCTCAGAGATTTCCATGTAATCCCCCAACATCATCTGAGGTTGATATTGAGCTAGATGATGATACTGAGAGTGATGTCGACGTCTTTGAGGCGACCGAGATTGAGAGTTCAGTCAGCGAGATCAACCTCCTATCCTTCAGGTACTTATATTCCATAAGCCCCTCCATAAAGCTGAGGAGACCTCTGAGGGAAGAGAGGGCTTATCACGACCGAGATGGTGAGATCTGCCTATACGAGCAGATGTTCAAGTTGGGATTTTGTCTGCCCATCCATCCCATAATCAGGTCTATATTGGCCTATATCAACTTGGCCCCTTCCCATTTGTCACCCAATGCTTGGAGGGTGATAATTGGAGCCATTATCTTATGGAGGGTTGTTCATCACTCAGACCTTCATGTCCAAGTCTTTACAGGATGCTATGTCCCTTCATCTGCCAGAAATCATCCGAGCTATTATCATTTTTTAGCTCGAAAGCCAGAAAAGAAGATGCTTCAGATTACCCAAACCTCAAATCATAACTAGAAGCCACATTATTTCTTTGCCTTAGGGCGTTGGGAATTTGGTCCATGTACCCCCTCTTCCTCATTAGAGCCGAGGATGCCTATAAGATGGGGAAATATTACAATGGCCGCTAGGGCCGACCCTGGGCTAAGCCAATAAAATCTTTAGAAGGTCAAAGACATTCAAGATCATGGGGAGCATGGTCTGCTTGTCAAATTCGACTACCTGATGACCCCCTATTACCTCTCTAAGACTGGTCTAGGGGGAAGTCCTCTTACAGAGCTTGGTAAGAGCCTTTCATTTCAACAAGTTATACCTCTGAATATATGTATATCTGATGCTCTAACTCAGACCTTTCTATTTCGTAGAGCGCCCCAAAGGAATTTCGGACGAGTTGTGGGAGATGGCCACACCAAGTCTGACAAAGCTCGTCAAAAAGGCAGGTCTGAATGCTCCTCCTCCCCCTCCATCTACCTCGAGGGCTGAGGCCATCAAGAAGAGGAAGGTTGCTGCCCCTGCCCCTGAGGATCAGAGGCAGAAGAAGAAAGATGGGGATCGTGACATCCCTATTTTTTCTGAGGATGCCTTGATTGCTCGTCTCGAGCAATTAAAGATCAGTGAAAGTGTCATTGGCCAAAGTATGAAGGCCTTCGATTCTATCGGCGCTGTCATGACCGAGTCTGACAAGCGCTTTTGTCGATCCATGGATAAGCCTCTGCTGACTGAATTCTCTCTTCACCGTTCTATCCAGGTAAGACCTTTAAGTTTTTGCTTCTGAGTTTTACAAGTGTAACATCGGCATTTGAGCTTCATCAGACCTTAGACTGATATCTTTGCATATGTTATATAGGGTCTTGTCACTATATACCACTATGTTAACAGGACCTTGGGGAAACTCCCTCTGATAGAGAAGGGCCAAGAGGCTGAGAAGACTGAGGCCACTTTAAACGCTGAGGTGGAGCATTTGAAGGCCTCCCTGAAGAAGGCCGAGACCAGCGTCAAGGGGATGAAGAAGGACTTAGACAAGCAAAGGGAAGATCATAACACTGTCATGAAGGCTTAGGCTGACTCCCTTCAGCACAAGGTCGATGTTGATATCAAGGCTGCCTTGGAAGATGCCTTCGAGAAGATCTTGGAGGAGTACAAGGTCTCTGACGAGTTTGTCAGCTTCGACTTTGAATACCTGGAGAGGGGGGTCAAGGTAACTAGTAAATGGGCTTCCATGAAAGAGAAGGAATCTAGAAGCCTTTTAGCTGTTGACTTTATCGACCTGGGTTATAATGACCCCAAGTTTGCTCAGGCCTTGCAGGAGGTTGAAGAAGAGGGAGGTGTTGCACCCACCGAGACTTCCCCACAAGGAGACACCATGACTGAAGATGTCGGTGTTCAAGATAAAGGGGTGGAGGTGGCCACCCTCGGCCAAGAAAATACAGACACGACCATCAACCCTGAAGCCATAAACACTTAGTTTTTATGAAGCTCCTGATTTTTTGTAACTCCCTATTTATTGTAACCTCTGATGAACATCGTTACTTTTTACATTTTGTAACTTAATGTCAACCTCTGAGGAGGGCTTTTATTTCTTCACTTGATGATTTTTTTGTTGAATGCTTTTCTTTGCCATGCAATATGTTCAGCTCTGAAGTCTTGGTGCAATGATGTCTTTGTTATACTCAACGAATGGTGTCTTACCTCAGACCTTATCACCACTATGATGTTTTAGGGTCTGAGGTCATCACTAAGATGTTATCCTCATAAGTAATTTCACCAAATTAATGATGTTAAGGGTCTGAGGTCATCCAAGTATGATGTCTGACCTCAGACCTTGTCACCAAATAATGATGTTAAGGCATGAGGTCATCCAAGTATGATGTCTGACCTCAGACCTTGTCACCAAATAATGATGTTAAGGCCTGAGGCCATCACTAAGATGTTATCCCCATAAGTAATTTCACCAAATTAATGATGTTAAGGGTCTGAGGTCATCCCAGTATGATGTCTGACCTCAGACCTTGTCACCAAAACATGATGTTATAAGGTCTGAGATCATCAACTAAGATGTTATCCCCATAAGTAATTTCACCAAATTAATGATGTTAAGGGTATGAGGTCATCCAAGTATGATGTCTTACCTCAGACCTTATCACCAAATCATGATGTTATAAGGTCTGAGGTCATCAACTAAGATGTTATCCCCATAAGTAATTTCACCAAATTAATGATGTTAAGGGTCTGAGGTCATCTAAGTATGATGTCTTACCTCAGACCTTGTCACCAAATCATGACGTTGTAAGGTCTGAGATCATCAACTAAGATGTTATCCCCATAAGTAATTTCACGAATGGAGCACAATAGACCAAGAATTGACAAAGACACTGATCTTCTCATTAATAATCTCTTCATAAGATAATACATTTATATGAAAGCTCTTGCAACATCATATGTAATACTTTTTTAGATGATCAGCATTCCAAGGATTGGAAAAAGGTTCCCCTTCAAGGTTTTCTAGCCTGTAGGTTCCTGGAACAACCTCCTCAATTAATTTGTAAGGGCCATGCCAATTTGGGTGAAGCTTATTTGACTTCTGTAACGTCTTCTTCAGCACCAGGTCACCTACAGCTATGGGCCTTGATTTTACCCTTTAATTATAGAACTTTTCCGTTCTTTGTTGGTGAGCTGCTTACCTGATTTCTGCGTCTTCCCTTCTCTCCTCAATCAAGTCTAGGTCGAGATTTCTCTCCTCCCCATTTTTTCAGGGTCATAGGTCTACACCCTATGAGTAGGGAGTTCAACCTCTGTTGGTATGATGGCCTCTGAGCCATGTGATAACATAAATGAGGTATCCCCCGTAGGTGTTCTAGCTGTCGTCTTATAGGCCCAAAGAATAGCATAAACCTCTTCAGTCCACCTTCCATTAGCCTCCTCCAACATCTTCTTGATCCCGTCAAGGATCGTTCTGTTCGTGACTTCGGTGTGACCGTTTGCTTGAGGTCGGCCAGGAGCAGAGAACAATTTCTTTATCCCAACTCTTTCGCAGTATTTTTCCAGGAAAGAGTTCTTGAACTATGTTTTGTTGTTCGAAATGAGGGTGTTTCGGAGGCCATGTCTGCAGATGATTTTCTTCCAAATAAATTGAAAGGTCTTTCGCTCTGTAATCGTGATCATCAGATCCGCCTCTACCCACTTGGAGAATTAATCAATGGAAACTATTAGAAATCGGTAATTATTTGTAGCCCTTGGTAGGAGACCTACTAAGTCAATCCCCCCCACTGCGAATGGCCAAGGGGAACTGATGGATGTCATAGGCTGATGAGGTTGATGGGGTATTGTGGAGAATCTCTGACATTTGGCGCACCTCTTTACACAAGCTGCAGCATATTTAGCCAGTGTCGGCCACCAATACCCTTGCGTGACAATCCTCTTTGCCAAAGGTCTTCCTCCTATGTGACTGGAGTAAGAACCCTCGTGTACCTCCCGTAGGACGTGGGGGTCCTCGGTTGGATGGATGCATCTGAGCAGAGGTAATAGGAATCCCTTCCTATATAGGACATCTCTTACTATTAAGAACTTTGTTGCCCTGTACCTCAATTTCCTCCTTTCTAACTTTTTCTCCGGTAATACCCCTTCTCTGATGTATCTGATAAGGGGATCCATCCATGAGTCCCCTAGGTCCAAATTGAGATAAAGATTACTAACCACTTCTTCCTCAATGGTTGCTCTGGGCAAGATCTCGACGGGGACTGTCCTACGAATATCTGTCTTCGTGGCTGAAGCCAACCTTACTAAGGAATCTACGTGGCTGTTATTTTGCCAAGGTACTCTCTTTATTTTTACCTCTTCGAGGCCTTCGAGTATCGTCCTCACCCTGTTTAAGTATTTATCCATCCTTTCGTCCTTGGCCTCATAAACTCCCAATACTTGATTAACAACCAACCTTGAGTCACTGTGAAGGAAGAGTCGTCTTACACCTACGGTCCTTGCCAAGGAGAGGCCTACTATCATGGCCTCGTATTCTGACTCGTTGTTTGATGCTTTGAAGTTGAACCTTAGGGCATATTCGATGTTGGTACCATCCAGGCCTGAAATTATCAGGCCCGCACCGCTCCCACTTTCGCAAGAGGACCCATCGACGAAGAGGTTCCATATGTCTTTATCTGATGAGAAACCCTCTTCTAACATAATTCCCTACCTAAAGAGGTACCGGTCTTCCTCATTCTCGGCTATCCCATCTCTGACTCTCTTGGTCATAACCTCTTCCGATTGTCGGAAGACGTTGCTGTTTGACACTTCTGTGGCCTCTGTGATATTCTCACCCTCGATATTTTCCCATGTAAACTCTGCAACAAAATCTTCCAGTGCCTGCCCTTTGATGGCCGTCCTAGGCTGATAGGTAAGGTCATATTCCCCCAATTCAATGGCCCAGGTCATCAGTCTACCCAACTTCTCAGGTTTATGGAGGACCTGTCTTAACAGGGAGTCGGTGAGAATGACCATGGAATGGGCCTGAAAGTAGGGCTTCATCCTCCTAGAAGCATGTATCAGGGCGTAGACTAACTTTTCCATGCGAGGGTAATTCTGCTCAGGTCCCTGAAGGGCCTTACTGTTGAAGTATACGGGTCTCTGAATCCCAGCGTCTTCTCGTACAATGGCTGCACTTATAGAGGATTCAGAGACTGCTAGATAGAGGTATAACTTCTCTCCTGCTATGGGCCGAGATAGGAGTAAGGGAGATCCAAGGTATGACTTGAGTTGATCAAAGGCCTCATCACACTCTTTGTCCCACTCGAAGGCCTTTCTGAGCACCTTAAAGAACGAAAGACACTTGTCGGTCGCCCTGGAAACGAATCTGTTGAGCACAGCCACTCTTCCAGTGAGCCTTTGAACGTCCTTGATACTCCGAGGTGTCTTCATGTCGAGCAAAGCCTTGATTTTCTTAGGGTTCGCCTTTATTCCTCTTTGATTGACGATGAATCCAAGAAACTTGCCATCTCCTACCCCGAAGACACACTTTGCCGGGTTGAGTTTCATCTTGTACAGGTCATTGGTATTGAAGGTCTTTTCTAGGTATGCCACATGGGTGCAGGCCTTTAAGCTCTTTGTTAACATATCGTCTATATACACCTCCATAGTCTTGCTTATTTGGTCTTCGAACATCTTGTTCACAAGACGTTGATATGTTGCCCCTGCATTTTTCAATCCGAAGGGCATCACCTTGTAGCAATACGTCCCTTTATCAGTAATGAAGGCAGTCTTCTCTGAGTCTTCGACATCCATAAATATTTGGTTATAGCCTGAATACGCGTCCATGAAGCTCATGAGCTCATGTCCTGCAGTTGCATCTACCATCTGATCGATCTGGGGTAAGAGGTAACTGTTTTTCGGGCAAGACTTGTTCAGGTCAGTAAAATCCACACATATTTTCCACTTCCCGTTGGCTTTGGGTACAATGACTGCGTTTGATAGCCATTTCGGAAATATCACTTCCCTGATGAATTCAGCCTCTTCCAACTTTTTAACCTCTTCCCGGATGATGTCGTACTTCTCGCTAGAGTAGACTCTTCGTCTTTGCTTGATTGGCTTTGCATCCTTAGATACGTTGAGTTTATGGCACATGACCCCGGGATTGATGCCAGGCATGTCTGCGTGACTCCAACCAAAGACACTCTGCCTCTTCCTCAGGAAGTTTATCAGTTCCTCCCTGATTTCCTTTTTTAAGGCTTTGCCGACCTGGACGGGTTTTTTCGGTTCGTCCTCCTTGAGGATGATGGATTCTACCTCTTCCGCGGCCTCTCCTTTCTTCAACTTTGCTTCATCTCTAGGGTCAAGAGTATCGATGTTATAAGTGGTAGTAGCTCTCTTATGGGCCTCTCTCTCTTCAGCCGAGTTGAAGTAACATTCCCGTGCTATGGTCTGATCACCCTGCACTTCCCCTACCCCATAGGGGGTCGGGAATTTTAACATCTGGTGGACCATCGACGACACAACTTCAAACTCCTTAAGGGCCACTCTTCCTATGATGAGGTTATAGGCCGAGAAGACATTTTCTTCCATGACGAAAAAATTAATCTTCCGGCTTAACCTCTTAGGCCACTCATCACCCATTCGTACGTCTATCTCATACATGACAAGTGGATGGACCTTTTCACCGCTGAACCCCATTAACGGATGATGATAGGGTACCAACCTAGCCTTGCTAAGTCCTAGACTTTTGAAGCAAGGCCAGAACATCACATCTGCCGAACTTCCTCCGTCTACAAGAATTCTCTGCACCTCACATCCATGAACTCTTGTCGTGATCACCAAAGGGTCATCATGTGGAGCTAGGATGGATTTGAAGTCTAGTCGGGAGAAACCAACTATGAGAGCGTCCATGTCTACCTTCTTTCTCTTCTGCGTAGTCTCGGAAGACGTTAGGTTTACCACTTCAAGTTTGGTCACTGATTTGGCCTCTGCCACATGAACTTTTCTATCAGCAATCTCGGAACCACCCCCTGCAAGTCCTCCGCATATGGTGCTAATGCCAAAGGAGATCATACCAACCCTCTTCACTTTGGGTATTGTCATCTTTTGGTGGGAGGTCTGGATCGTCTTCGTCATCTCCGTCTGAGTCACCATCTCTTCTTGCCGGGGTATTGTCACGACATCTGTCGTTCCTCTTCTTTTTGGGGTCATCTCTTCCCTCTTTGGTGAGATTATCTCAAAACACTATCAAATTGTCACATTGATGAATGGAATGAAATTTTGACTTGGTCATCCTAAGTGTCCATTCATATACGGTGTAAAACAAAATACAAAACTCTTTTTGTCTTTTTCAATTTAAAAAAAAAATGAAAATCTTTTTGTCTTTTTCTAATTTTTAAAAAAAACATAAATACAAACATGGTACACACTAGCAATAGGCATAATATCGGCTGAGCAACATCCTTTGCTAGCAAACATTAAATTACACAAAGAATCATCAATTTAAGCAGGTGTGATTAAGCGAACAATGCAGTATAAGCAAATAAGCACGAATACTAAGAAAGACCGCATATAAACTGTCAGAAGCAACCCAACAATACCAAATAATATAACCAAAGAATACATGGTACTACAAATAGAATGGTCAAAGTCAACCAGTTTGCTCGAACGAAACTTCTTATCGTTCAAACAATATAGAATCTTGCGAGAAGGCTTCATGCATTATCATAAATCGGTCAAACGAAAACTTATCTCGTTTGAACGAGAAAAACACATTTTCATAGATTCTCGAGAAAATTAAATGGATTTGCCCAGTGCAAAAATTTTGTGAAAACAGTACCTGGAAGGGTCAAACAGACAGTTCCAAAACAGTGCTAAAATAGTAGCATACTCATAAAACAATGTGAACTATAACAAAGTGAGTCATAACACTAGTAAGAGTATATCAAGGAGCACCACTATAGTATGACAAATATCAACACAATCAACTAAACGATCTCACATGGGGTGAATCACGTGCAAGCAAACGAGAGTAATGAACAATTAGACCATAAGCCTCTAAATCCGATTTTCTCACCCAAATCGATGTGTAACGAGGTGTGGGGGTTTGAGGAATTGAATTTACGTTTCTATTAAACTTCCTAGGTCCTTTTAAAAGCTTGTAATATAAATGCCTAAGATAACCTTGCTTACCACAATGTGTGCAAGTGTAGACCGGGCGGTGTATGTTACCAAAAGGTGGTCCTCTCCTCACATTCCTGGGTAACGCTCTCCTAATGATCGTAGGTGGCTGTCGCTTGACAACCCTCAGTGCCTCTCTCTTAAAAACCCTATGAGGCTCTCTCACACGTGTGGGGTTGGCTTTGGGAATGGGTACAACACTCTCATCAAAGCCTATACCACGCTTATCCTCCTTAATTTGGACAGTCTCTAAAATTTTAACTATCTTTTCTAATCGAGAATCCAAATCAAATTTTACCTTGCTTGATTCTCTTAAACTCTTGTCAAGCTCACCTATCCCCGACTTGAGTAAACATCTAGAATACTCAAACTCTAAAAGTTCCTTTTTCATAGCCTCAATCACCCCTCGAAGACTATTTCTCTAACCCTCGACATATCCTAACTTCTCTTTCAAAATTTTCTCACGTACCCTAACTTCTTCAACTAAAACGTCATTACCATTTTTTAAGGCAAGCTCTTTCAATTGAGCTTTTAATTTCAAATTTTCTTTCTTTATTTTCAAAGCTTCAACATAAAGTTCATTGAAAGTCGTTTGCAAGTTACGCTCATCTACACTTCCATCCCCACTCTCATCACCCTCACTATCATCACTAAACACACGGGTGGGAAGCTCTCGCCTTGAATCATAAAACACTTCTTCTTCCGAATCACTATCACTAAGGGTAGAAATATGAGATGACGGTTTATTCAATTTCTTCTTTAAAGTTGTGGGACACTCATCTATCGTGTGACCAATACCCTCACAACCCGAACACCTCTCAAAATCATTTTCTACGAAAGATTTAAAACAAGAGTTTGTGTGAATTTTCCAATTAGACTTTTCAAAAAGTTGACATAAAAAATCATCAAAAGCCATTTTTAAGAAAAACAGAATTTTTCGAAAGACCAAGATCAAATGCGATAAATTAGCGTAACCCGCTCTGATACTAATTTGAAAAGGTATGCACTCACTTTTAAATAAAAAAGCTCTGATATCAATTTTTAAAAAGTGCTCTACGACGGAATAATGCGACTTCTCAAAATAAATCCAATGTTAATTAAACCCAAATTTTAGTTAAACCCTAACACATGCATCTAGGTGATTTGATAACATAAAATCAATAAGCATGCAAATGAAACCAATTTGAGGAAAAATCCCCGAAAGATAAAACCTTTTATTTCATTATAATTGTAAATCACAACTTACACGGTTATAACAAAATAGATTTTTGACACACGAATACCCATAGGTGTCGATCGGTGTCGTCATCAATAGATCCACGCACAACGAACCTATAAGAACCTCTGTCCTATCTTCAACCCAGGAATACCGTAACACTCCCTAATGACATGTAGTCAATCAGCCCAGTACCTCCCTCAATTAGTACCTAGATTAGTAGTAGGTTACCATCCCTATAAGAGCAAACTTGAACAATATGTATGTTCTTCGGTTTCAAAACAATTCACCACAGTATATGGGATTTTTGTGAATTGAGTATAGAGAAGAAGCCAAAAGTGTTCTGCTGATTTCTTTTTGTTTTAGAATGAAAAATGAGAAAAACTTCTTATGAAAATGGAGTTGAAGAGTCATATTTATAAAAACCTTAAGGCGACAGGTCACTCAAAGGAGATAGCCTGTTGTTTGAACGAGATGCAGTGTCGTTTGAACGACAACTTACACATCGCGCGACATACGATGTCATTTGAACGACATACGGTGTCATTCGAACGAGATGAAAAAAATTCAATATTTTTCTTTTCTTTTTCTCGTTAAATGCACCACCTCAAAAACTTCGAAAAAATATATTTTTAACGAAAAACATTAATGTTCCGCTCCAACACTTAGAAAATATTTTGTGAAAAATATCCCAATATCCTAAGTGAATAATTATGGAATAAAACATAATCTTTACCAAATCCATATTGTAGAAGCTTCTTTGATGAAGAACTTTGATATTCGGATCCGTCTTGATACTTGAATGATCTTGAATAATTCTTCGACAGTTGTAGCGGTATACGACATAATCAATTAATAATGGATATTTATAAATTATGTCCTTACATACAGAGATCAATACCTGTCCAAAAATAAGCAGTAGAGAAATTGAACTAAAGAAACCCTAAATTTTATCTCCTTGACCAGTCAGTCTACCAAATCAAAACTAAGAAAATTCATACAACACATCTAACCAGAGAAAGGGCTAAAAGAACAGAAAAAACCATTAGAGCCAAGTATAAATTTCCCACCATCCTTGAAACGAACCTCAAAACATCAAAGAAAAAGAGTAGATCAGGCTATCTTCAACCATAGCAACAAGTAGAACTGTAAAAGTACCAGATCTGAAATCCTAATTCCATCGATAAGGAAACCGAGATCTTCATAAGAACATGCAAAACATCAGAACTAACCAAAGGTGAGTAAATTCGAAAAACCTGTATCAATTTAGTTACCAGATAAACTAGCAACCACTTTTAAAGGCATCAACCTCTCAAATATGACTTTCTCAAATATCTTTCCATCTATCCTCCATTTTATGCAAATATTCTAATTTTCTGAATTTTTCTCAATATTCCTCCATCTGCATGTGCATCCTGAATGATCTTTTCAATTTATGCAAAGATAAAATTTACTTCCATGCATGTATTATTAAAAGTTTTCTCATTCCTTATTCTCCAAATGGTGTAGACTGTAATTGAAAGTCTAAGTTTTTTCATATTATCTTTGAAAGAATTGCTATTGTTGTTAACCTTCTTAACTTCATCTTCAAAACTATGATATCTTCACCTGTCTTCATTATTGTACTGAACTCTGGCCCCATATTTGCTTTGTAAACTCACACTCAAAATAAAGATGATTATTGGGCTCCTTTTCATCACAACAAAATACACACAAATCTTCATTAATAATCTCCCAAACTTTAAGTTTATCTTTAGTCCACATTTTATCATGACAAGCCACCCATATATTAAATGCACATTTTGGAATCCTTTTAGAAAACCAAACTGCTTTGGTCCAAGGAACCTTTTCCTTCTTAATTCTCAGACTATCATTAGTCTAAGGACAAATTTCCAATCAAAGTCATTTGTAGTATTGGCTACATTCCGTTGGACAAAACTCTTTTGGGTCAAATCAAGTCTATCATCTTACAACCTTGGAGAATTGGGCATTCAAAGTTCACACTACATCAAAACGTATTCCAATTCCATTTTCCTAAAAAGGTATGTGATCAAAAATATTTTTTAAGTGTTGGAGTAATTTTAATTTACTTAAAATTTTTATGATAAGGGGTGCGATAGTGCCGAAGTTATGAATGAATCTTCGATAAAAACTAATGTGCCCAATAAATGACCTCACATCTTTGAGGGTTTTTAGAGGGAGAAGATTGGAAATGACATCAATATTAGCCATATGGCCTATGATGATCCCTTGTGTCACCACGAAGTGACACTTCTCCTAGTTAAAAACTAGGTTCTTATTAACACTTCTTTCTAGCACCCACTCGAGGTTTGGTAGACATGCTGCATAAGAGTCACCAAGAACGCTGAAGTCCTGCATGAATACTTCAATAAAATCTTCCACCATAACACTAAAGATATTCAGCATGCACCACTGAAAGGTCTCCATTGCATTACTAACTCCAAATGACATTCTACGAAAGGCAAAAGGTGTCATACAAGCAAGTGAAAGTGGTATTTTCTTGATCCCTAGGGGATATTTTTTATTTGATTTTACCCTGAGTACCCATCAAGAAAAAAGTAAAACTTGTGACCGACTACCCTTTCTAAAATTTAATCGAGGAAGGAAGGGTAGAGGAAAATAACATTTCATAGTAACTGCATTGAGCCTATCATAGTCAATGCATACGCGATATTCAGTAGGAAAATAAGATGGAACAAGGTCACCATCAATATTCTCTATTATTATGATGCCAAACTTCTTCGGTACCACTTGGGTTGGCTCACCCATTTGCTATCGGAGATCGTATATATTATATCTACATCCAAGGATTAATTACCTTTGCCATTACCACCTTGCTTATATCTGGGTTTAAATGCCTCTGCATTTGACGTGTGGGTTTGACATCATCTTCTGGGTAAAAAATATGGTAGTAAATGGGGGGATTAACCCCTTTCAATTCAGCAATACACCACCCTATGGCATTTTTATGTCTTCCTAACCGATGTAATAGATCCGATTCCCAAGTGGTGTTAAGATCAACTGCAATTATAACCGAAAATGTGTTCAGACACCTAGAAATGCATACTTAACCTCTTTAGGTAATTGTTTGATCTCAAGAGTTGTAACTAATACACTAGAGGGTAAAGGAAAGTTTACCTTTTCCACAAATGGAAAACCCATATTGACTCGTTAATAATCCTCTCACTATCCTCAATAGTGAGTTTCTCCTCTGTGCTGTTGATACCTCTGTCATTTAAGCATTCCTCGCTCACTTTCAGGGCATAAAAAATGTACCTAATCTCATCACCCAATAAATAAGAATTTGAAATGAGTAATTCATTATGTTCAGACTCATTACTCCATAAATCAACATTTAAAGAGTTAAATGTAAGGACATAATTTTATAAATGTCCGGGGTAGAATCTAGGAATTTTCTATTTTCCCTAGATCACAGTTTGTATGTCTTATATCGCTACATTCGGCACGTCATCACGATCATCCATGACGGCCTTTATCCGAATCCATGCATCCATCATCTTCTCACATGCATCATGCTATATGCGAGGTGCTGCTTAACTGTTTCCCACTACTCCACGACATATTATTGGTAAAATGATTTATTGGAGTTGTTTTATATTTGCATAAGTATTTGGGAATTTTTCGAAAAATGTTTTATAGAAGTCTGATTTATTTTGACTAAAGGCAGAAAATTTTCTAAGTGTAGAAGCGGAGTGCCTCCATCGACGAGCTCGTTTAAACGAGTTCACACTGTCGTTCGAGCGAGATAAGCATCTCACGAGATGTCGTTCGAATGACACGTGTCCTTTGTTCGAGCGAGATGCCTATCTCGTTCGAGCGTCACTGCCGCCTCAATTTTCGTATAAATACCAGGGTTCATTCTACCCATTTTTCCAAGTCTTTTCCAAACAAGATTTCTGCAAAAAAAATCCTAGAAAATAGACTTCACCTTTTAAGGTTTTATGCCTTCTTTGTTCACATAAACACTCCCATCTATGTATGTAAATCGTTAAACCTTCATGAGGATCGTTTTTACTCATCTGGAGTAATTTGTGGAGAAGCCGTTCTCTTCTTCATTGCTTCCCACCTGGAGTTCTTGTGGGAGATTTCAGCCGAGACATCGAAACCAATACCTGAGGGCATTTTATATGTCGCTCTTATTTTCATTGTAATCCGTGTAACCGTTTTCACAAATTATAGGGAAAATAAAAAGTTTTTGCCCCTTTGGGGGATTTTTCCTCATTTGTGTATTTTGTGTGTGATTAAATATTCTTGCATGATTATATTATTTCCAATCACACCTAGATGCATGTTTTACGATTTAATTGAAAAATTGAGATTTAATTAAATAATTTCCTTATTTGAATGCACGCGTACTCTTCAAATTGGTATCAGAGCCAATTACACAATTATACTATGTAATGTTCTACAATTTTTTTTCTAAAATATCAATTTTTTGAAAAAAATGATTTTTGAAAAAGGGCGTGTTTAATGGAGAGATTATATAATAAAATGCCAGTTTTTGACGGGACAAACTATGTTTACTGAAAAGCCCGCATGAAATCTGCATTAAAAGCCATTGATGAACGTGTTTGAATTTTGGTTGAAAGAGGGTGGACGCCTCCCTCCGTCATTGTTGATAACGTGACTAATTTATAATATGTCACTGCATGGAATGAAGAGGAATTTAAATGGTCATCTTTTAATTCTAAGGGTTTAAGTGCTATTTCTGGATCCGTCACACCTGACGAGTTCCGACGCATAATGACGTGCACCACGTCAAAAGAGGCATGAGATGTTTTGTAACTTACTCATGAAGGAACTAATGCTGTGAAAGAGTCTAAACTGAAAATTTTAACAACTCAATTTGAAACAATCACCATGCTTGAGACTGAATGTTTTGATGAATTTTATGCTAGGTTATCTGATATTATAAACACTAGCTTTAATCTTGGTGAACACATTCCTAATGCTAGAGTTGTTAAAAATATTATTATATCACTGCCTAAGCTTTTTATCCCTAAAGTCATTGTGCTAAATTCTATGGGTAATTTAAATACGCTTAAATTGGAGGAACTTGTAGGAGACTTACAAACGTATGAAATTGATATGTTTCCTAAATCTGTCAAGCCTAAAGATAAGGGAATTGCACTTAATGCCTAGGATAAAAAGAGTGAGGGGTCGGCAAGAAAGATATATAGAAACGTCAGATTCTGAGTGTGACTTTGATTTAGATGATTTGGCCTTGTTTGCTTAAACTTTGAAAAAAATTATCAAATTCAAGAAAAATGGAAATTTCAAAGATAAAAATAATTTTGAGAAAAATAAGAAAAATGAAAAAGATTTTAAAGACCCTCCTGAGAAAGACAGTGAAAGATGCTATGAGTGCGACGGTAAGGGTCATAGAGCTTTTGAGTACGCTACCAGGCTGAACAGACTTGCCAAAGAAAAGGCCAAAGTTGTCCTTAATTCTACCCTTAGTGAGGACGGTGAGGTCTAGTCAGTGGACTCTGGAGACGAGTCACCGCATGAATGTAACTTCACCGCATTCATGGCTAGTCATGTGAGGACTTCTAGTGCTCCTCACGACGATGAGGATGCTTCTTCATAGGGAAACCTCGACAGTGAGAACGATGTGAGTGAGGGGGAGGATGATGCAAGTGAGAGCAAGAGTAATCTTCAACGCGCCTACACGAAGTTATATAATGATTCATTTAAAACCAAAAAGCGTAAAGTGTTAGTTCTTAGGATCAACGCTTTAGAGGAAGAGTTATAATAAGCGAGAGAGAGAGAGTCCTCCACCTGCACTACCTTGAGAGAGAGAGAGTCTGCCTGTGTTGAGAAAGAAAGTTTATTTAGAGAGAGAGAGAGACTATTTGGAGAAAGAGAGAGTTGTTTTGAGAAAGAGAAAGGGGACTTGACTAAACAAGTGGCTAGTTTTACGAGTGAGCTCCATTTTTCCCTGAAGACTCGAAAGAAACTTGAAGCCCTTGTAGCCTAGCTTACTCATGATCTTGAGAGAGAACGAGAAGTCAATGTACAAATCGAGGACAGATCTAGAAAAATAGGAAAGATACTTCGCGGCCCCGCTTTAGGTTTTGGTGATAGGCAGGAAATAGGTTTTGATGGTGCCTTCACATCCCAAATTGCACCTGGACCAATTCCTGAGTTTATTATGACTCCGTATGGCTATCGTCAAAAACCACGAAGAAGAGTTCAACCAAGAAAAGCAAACTCGAGTTCGCCTAAGACTGTGTTCTTTTGTATGTACTGCAAAAGAAAAATCCACCTCATGGAGTTTTGCTATAGTTTGTTTCGAACACGATGTACTACTTCTCCACCACATCATACTGATGATTTTGCCAGTCTGAAAGAGCGTGTTAAGTTTTTAGCTGCCACATCACAGAGTTTAATGGAGGAATTCCGACGGATGTCTTTGCCATCAGTGAATGCTTCCCTTATCCCGACTAAAACCAATGACAATAAGGGTAAACAAAAGGTTACCACTTATTGGGTACCTAAGAAAGATGAAAAGGCCATTGTTGTTCATGTCTCTCTCAAAGCACATAATACCTCACAGTGGTATTTTGATAGTGGGTGCTCCAGACATATGACAGGCGATGTCTCATTTTTTACCTACCTAGAGGAGTATAAGGAAGGTAAAGTCACCTTTGGAGACTAGAGCAAGTATAGCATCGTAGGATGAGGTACAGTAAAGTTACCAAGATTTCCTAAGCTAGAGAATATTTTATACGTCAAAGGTTTGAAAGCAAACCTTCTCAACATTATCCAGCTGTGCGACACTGACTTTGCTATAAAGTTTGATCGTGACGCGTGTAATGTCTATAATCAAGCCGGTAAAATTTTAGTGCAAGGGGTGAGGACAAAAGATAATTTCTATGGGACTGTGCCCATGTCCTCACTTATCTGCAACATCGCCACAATCACTCCCATGGATCTATGAAACAAATGTATAGGTCATGTGAACGTTAGAGATTTGACATGTTTAGCTAAAAAGGACCTAGTACGTGGCTTACCATCTCTTAGAAAGTCAACTTTCGCAGTTTGTGGACCCTGTCAGTTGGGAAAGTAAATCCGTAGCCCCCACAGGAAGTTGCCTTCCATTACCACCTCCCGTGTGCTCGAGTTGATTCACATGGATCTTATGGGTCTTACTCGTACTGAGAGTTTGGGTGGTAAGAGGTATATCCTCGTGATGGTAGATGATTTATCCAGATAATTCGATTGTAGGTTTTCTGAGGGAGAAATTCGATACTGTAGATTTTTTAATGACCAAGTGCCGTGTCCTGCAAAATCAACACGGAGTCACTATTAGCAGGATACGTAGTGACAACGACATGGAATTTAAGGAAGCAAAGGTAGATATTTACTGTGATAGCCTAGGATTCAAACATGAGTTTTCTACTGTGAAGACTCCTCAGCAAAATGGGATTAATGAGAGAAAGAATAGGACGATTCAAGAAATGGCTAGATCTATGCTTCTGGGTCGTAAGGTTACTAGGAAATTTTGGGCAGAGGTAGTAACTACTGCATGCCACACGGTCCTGCGTCCACACACACTTAAGACTCCCTATGAATTATGGACTGATAAGAAACCCAACCTTGCATATTTCCGTGTCTTTAGGAGTATATGTTACATCCTACGGGATAGAGAGCAATTAGAAAAGTTTGACCCTCAGAGCGACGAGGGAATATTGCTAGGATATTCATCAAATAGTATAGCGTACCGAGTTTTTAACCTGAATAGCTCTAAGGTTATGGAGTTAATAAATGTCACCGTGCAAGATGACGAACCTTCGACATTTATTGATCCTAGCCTTCAGTGTGAGGATGAGGACTTTTCTAGTTGTGACTTACTTGTCCCTCACCCACACTTAGTGGACCCTACTCCTGTGTTAGGGGACACACCTGCTTGGGTTCGCAAGAGTCATGATCCTTCTGCCATTATTGGAGATCCCACTTTAGGGGTCAAGACTCGTGCTCAGTTAGAGAATGTTGTTAGTCATTTTTGCTACATGTCCACAGTCGAGCCCAAGAATCACAAAGAAGCACTCAAGGATGAACACTGGATATCTGCCATGCAGGATGAGTTGCTTCAGTTTAAAAGGAACAATGTCTGGGAACTTGTCCCCCAACCTAGTGAGACTAATTTGATAGGTACTAGGTGGAATTTCAAGAATAAAATGGATGAAAATGGTACCATAATCAGAAATAAGGCTAGGTTGGTCGCTCAAGGCTACACACAGATTGAGGGTGTAGACTTTGGGGAGACATTTGCTCTTGTAGCCAGGTTTGAGTCCGTTCTCTTACTACTCGCCATCGTATGTCATCTGTGCTATAAGTTATATCAGATGGATGTCAAGAGTGCCTTTCTAAATGTCATTCTACAGGAGGAAGTTTACGTGGAACAACTAGAAGGGTTTGAAGACCATAAGAACCCGGAACACGTCTACTATTTGAGGAAAGCCCTGTATGGTTTGAAGCAAGAACCCCGTGCTTGGTAAAAGAGGCTTACTTCCTATCTCTTAGCCCCTGGCTTCAAGAGAGGGGGAGTTGATATGACGTTGTTCATCATGAGAGATGACGGTACTATTTTGGTTTCCCAAGTCTATACGGACGACATAGTCTTTGGATCCACGTGCTCCCAGCATGCTCACCACTTTTAGGAGGAGATGAAAAGTGAGTATGAGATGAGAATGGTAGGTGAGCTTACTTTCTTCCTTGGTCTCCATGTTCGTCAGCTAGAGGATGGGATGTTCATCTCCCAATCCAAGTATGCTAGAGACCTAGTGAAGAAATTTGGTTTAGACTCCGCTAAGTATGCACGTACACCTATGAGTACTTCTATCAAGCTTCTTAAGGACACTTCAGGCAAGGACGTAGAGCAAACCTTGTATTAGAGTATGATAGGTAGTCTTATCTACTTGACTGCTAGTCGTCCTAATATAGCCTTTAGTGTTGGAGTCTATTCGCGATATCAAGCGTCCCCGAAAGAGTCACACTTACTCGCTCTAAAACATATTATCAAATATGCAAGTGGGACTCTCTCATACGGTATTTGGTATTCCTTTGATATCGATGGCCGTTTGTCTGCCTATTTGGATGCTGATTGGGCCAGGGATGTAGATGGTTATAGGACCAGTTCTGGTGGGTGTTTTTATTTTGGTTTTGCTCTTGTCTCCTGGCTGAGCAAGAAGCAAAACTTCATCTCTTTATCTACTGCGGATGCTGGGTACATCGCCACTGGGAGTTGTTGCAGGCAACTCTTGTGGATAAAGCAAATGTTGAAGGATTATGGGATTTCACAGGACACCATGACCATTTCCTATGATAATACGAGCGCGATACACATATCCCGCAATCCAATCCAGCATTCGCGCACAAAGCACATCAGGATACACGAGCACTTTATACGATAGTTAGTTGAGGAGAAAGTCGTATCCCTGAGTTTTGTACCCACTGACCGTCAGTTAGCTGATATTTTCACGAAACCTTTAGATGCCCTTAGATTAGAGAGTCTTAGGAAGTCTTTAGGGATTTGTACAATTGACTGAGAGGTTGGTCCGTATCGAGGATAGGATGCATTGTCATGTTCATATCATATGATTCCTATTGCTACTTTGTATCATTTGTATTATTATTTTTGCTTTTTTATATTTTTTTTAAAAAATCCAAAAAGATTTTCTTTTTACAAAAAATTTAGAAAAGCAGATTTTTTTTTTTTTGTATTTTATTTGCACCTTTTATGGATGGGCATTTAAGATAGCATAGTCACAAATTCCATTCCATTTATCCATGTGACTGTTTGATAGTGATTTGAGACGCTACATCATTGCATCCATGTGTTTTACATTGTTTGGAGTCTTTGAGATGGGATTAGTGATATCTTTCTACATGTTTGTCTCCTTATCTCCTTTATTACACACATACACGATTTTATTTGATTATTGTACTTGTCTATCGCATATTGGTTTGAGTGTTTTCATCTCAATGCTGTCTATACAACGAACCATATGCGATAAATCTTGACAAGATTGGAATGCATGTAAAAAAAACTGTTTTAGTGAGATTGTTTTTTTTTAAATGGTGAAGGGCTAGGAAAGGTAATTATCTATCCTTTGCGATTAAGCTACCGTCAAATCGGACCTAAAAAATTGAGGAATTTTATTATTCGGGGTCCAAAGAGGTTAAAGGGCCCGAAAAATTTAAAGGCAATAAAAATCAATACATGCCAAATATGGGCCATTAGGTTTCACCATTAATTCTCCAAAGTTTGAGAATTTAGATCGCCTCTATTCAAAATATAAATCTGAGGGAGTTTGGTAGGAGAATTTACACGAGTTTGCACTTCCTTGACAGTCCTGAAAAAGCATTAAATTGTTTTGGACGTTATTGGTGTGGAAATCACTTTGAGCTTTGATTCGTTGATTTGATTGAGTAAATGTCTCATATTTCCATCTTTTTACACCTAAGGAAGATTTTGAGTTCATTCGTTAGGAGTATCTGATATTCATCGTGCACATATGTCATGTTTTTATGCATTGATTTTTCTATCGAATTTGTTCACACCCCTACATTTACGTTATCAGCGACTTGGTTATTTATTTGTTCTTTCATGGTGTGATTCTTTGTTGTATATATTGTGTAAAAAAATTTAAAAAACAAAAAAATAGATTTTTTTACCTTGTGACATTTTCCATGTTTATCCTTCTCATATTTGTCTATTTGGGACATCATAAAATGGGTGAGAATGAATTATGGGGGAGATTTGTTTGGTTGATTTATCAATGATTTGCTTAAGCTTAATTGATCCTTGATTTTTGCATATCATTATATTTCAAACTGTTGCACGTTACGAGTATCTTCTTTATCTCATGTGTGTAGGTACAAAATTGATATTTATTGGATTGCACACCCTGATGAGAAAAGCTTTGGGAGTTTTCTGAAGAGCTGAAGATTTAAAGATGTTGAAGTTTGATTGAAGACATGTCATTTAGTATTCTCAGTTTGAGGGTTTAATGGGGATATTATCTTATATGTCATTTGTTTTAGGGAGATTGCATAATTCAAATTTTTTATGTATGTACCGGCATAGACATTGGGGGAGATTTGTAAGGACATAATTTTATAAATATCCGGGGTAGAATCTAGGAATTTTTTGTTTTCCCTAGATCACAGTTTGTATGCCTTATACCGCTGCATTCGACACATCATCACGATCATCCACGACGGCCTTTATCCGAATCCATGCATCCATCATCTTCTTACGTGCATCATGATACATGCGACGTGCTGCTCAACTGTTTCCCACTACTCCACGACACATTATTGGTAAAATGATTTATTGGAGTTGTTTTATATTTGCATAAATATTTGGGAATTTTTCAGAAAATATTTTATGGAAGTCTGATTTATTTTTACCAAAGATAGAAATTTTTCTAAGTGTAGAAGCGGAGTGCCTCGGTCGACGAGCTCGTTTAAATGAGTTCACACTGTCGTTCGAGCGAGATAAGCATTTCGCGCGATGTCATTCGAACGACATGTGTCCTTCGTTCGAGCGAGATGCCTATCTCATTCGAGCGACGTCGTCGCCTCGATTTTCGTATAAATACGAGGGTTCATTCTACACGTTTTTGAAGTCTTTTCCAAACACGATTTCTGTGAAAAACTGCCCAAAAAACAGACTTCACCTTTTAAGTTTTGTTGCCTTCTTTATTCACACAAACACTCCCATCTATGTATGTGAATCGTTAAACCTTCATGAAGATCTTTTTTACTCATCTAGAGTAATTTTTGGAGAAGCTGGTCTCTTCTTCATTGCTGCCCACCTGGAGTTCTTGCGGAAGATTTCAGCCAAGACATCGAAACCGATGCCTGAGGGTAATTCGTATGTCGCTCTTATTTTCATTATAATCTGTGTAACTGTTTTTACAAATTATAGTGAAAACAAAAAAGTTTTGCCCCTTTGGGGGATTTTTTCTCATTTATGTGTTTTGTGTGTGATTAAATATTCTTGCATGATTATATTATTTCCAATCACACCTAGATGCATGTTTTAGGATTTAATTGAAAAAGTGAGATTTAATTAAATAATTTCCTTATTTGAACGCAAGCTCACTCTTCATTAAAAATACATGTCTCTAAGGGATCTATAAAATAAGAGAGGCAAAGTATTATTTCACAATTATTTTTATATACGCAATGGTATCAGTTTCTTCCTTATAGAAGTAACTATGTGGCTTTAGGATAGAAAAAACATTAACCTCAACGGTAGTGTTACCAAAACATAATTCTATTACCCCATTCCTACAACTGATATTGGCATTAACAGTATCCAAAAATGGTCGTACAAAGATTATTGGGATTGAAGAACACCCTTTTTCAATGGGTTACATGTTCAAGACAATAAAGTCTATCAGACAATAAAATGAATTCACTCAGATAATAAAATCTTCCATAATTCCACGCAGAATCCTAGTGGATCAATCGATGAGTTGTAGAGTGACTTTAGTCTCTTTATTGTTCACTAATTTTAACTCTAAATATACTAAATGTGGAAGAAGGTAAATGCGAGCGCCTAAGTTAAGGAATGCACTATTTATGTCCTCAATTATGCACGCAATTGTGGGGCATCCGAGATCTTTAATCTTAAGATCAAGCTTGTTGGTGATAACAGAGCGTGCTTGTGCTGCCATATATGCCTTCTTTTTCACATTTTGCTTTTGTTTAATTGTGTAAAAATATTTAAGGAATTTATCATATTGGGGCACGTGTTTAAGTGCCTCAACCAAAGGAACATTTATGTTCACTTGTTTAAAGAGTTCTAAGAACCCTTCATTGATAGATTTGTTTACTTTTTGCTCGAGTCTCTGAGGAAAAGGTGCAAGTTTTGGATTTAAGGGGTTGGAAGCAGGAATAGACCTTTATCTCGCAGGGGAGATATAATTATCTAACCCTCGTGGTTTGTGAGGCCCTCCCTCTGTTATGTCAATGGTTTTTCCCAAGGATTATTTTGGAATAACTCGTTCTCGAGGAGGCCCTGTGACGCAATTATTAACTGCTTTGCCACTTCGTAGGTCAGTGCTAACATCTACATGCTTAGTACGGGTCTTATTTGGGTTCTACCCCTCAATTCACATTTGTCCTTTTAGATTTTGTTAGGTTTGAGATAGGAGACAATATTTGTTCCCTCCTTACTGACTTTGAACTAATAATGTTAAAGACGATTGTATCGCTTGAATGATTTGAGCTATTTTCTATATTTGTGACGATTGGGCATGGACATGCCGTTCCAGTTGGTTTAGTCTTTGGTTCACAACATGAGGACTTCGAGAGTCGAGAAGTACTTATGGATTTACAGTAATTGAGAGAATAAAAATAATAATTTAATTGTACGTAGAACTCGGGCGTTATATGCTACGCATAGCTAGAACATATTATGGGTCGTGGGAGTACCTAGCTGAATTATGTGAATATGTATGGGTGCACACACACACACACACACACACACATATATATATATATATATATATATATATTAATACGGTATATTTGTGTGTAATCATACCCGTGGTGTCAGTTGGTAGGTAAAATAGGAAGTTGTCCCATGAAACCAACTATATTTGGATAAACTCTCATCTTATATATTTTATGGAGTTGGATGCATATATACATTTTGTGCCGGATCGAGAAGTTTTATACTATTGAACCAACGATATGCCATTAGTCACAACTTGTTCTCATCCACAAAATAGAGCTTTCATCTCTCATAAACAAATCAACCCATAAAATATGAGTTTTTTTGCTGGAAATTGAAACACCAATAGCCTTGATATAACTTGTCTTCTAAGTTTTGGCAGTGAGACATTTATCCCAAAATAAAAGCTTTGACAACGAGACATGTACACCCAAAGCTTAGCCACCATGATTGTCAAAACCTAAAAATCGACCCACCATTAATGAAAGTACAAATTAATATTCCATAAGTATACATTTGGGTTTCCAAAAACTGGCCCGCTATGGGTCTCTTTTACTATAAGAGGTGGGGGTCTTGTTTATTCTTGTGTTTGGGTTTTTCAGATTGATTGAGGGAAAATGATTTTTTTCTTCATTCCCTATGTTTTGGCAAATGACCTTATGAAAGTGTCTCCATGCATACTTTACATGTACACTTGAGCATTGTCCTTTTGGCTGAATAATATTCCAAAGTTTTTTCATGCAAATCTAAGTGGCCATACATATATTGATAACAATTTTATAATAGTTGGCTTTATGAGAAAGGCGAATATTTCTTATACTTACATGTATATTTACATACACCAATGTATGCATATTTTCCATACCCATAATTTTAAAACCACAATATTATAAGCAGTGTGGATTATTCGATTCTAAGCAAATTATTATTAAACTGATTCTTTGAAAAACCTCAAATCAATTACGCATGTATTTTTAAAATGACCATTTATGAGTGGTTATTTACTGACTATTATGAGTATTTTCTCTTGAACATGATATGATATAATCATGTTGTTTATAACTAACCAAGTAAACTTGTTAGATGAATCAAATATACATTTTCTTACGAAAATAATTTATCTTTAATTCGAACATCCCAAACATGCAAGAATGTGTGCATACTTGATTTTCTTTTACTACGAGAGAGTACTTTTTGATATATATATATATATATATATATATATATATATATATATATATATATATATATATATATATATATATATATATATATATGTCACTTTAATAATATACAATCCAAATTGATATGATAAATTCACGAGTTATGTAGATAGTCCATGACGTTTTATAAAAGAATTAAAAGATTTATAAAAGCATTAAATCTAATATATATTTAATTTATTTAAAATGATATGGAGGAAGCATGTCAAAGCTTCGTTTGAGTGTTTTATGACCTTTGCAAATATTATTCTATGTCCATTCATCGTATTCATACATTATGAATCATTTACATAAATCCTTGAGTATGTTTCACAATTTAGAATTCACCTTGAGATTTTATACACTCTCGAATTTGATATGGCTTGTGCCTACACGACATTAAATTGTTCATGATTAACCTACTAGTATGGATTTTTATGATTCATTACACAAATATCCCCGCACTTCAATTTAGTTTTATTTTATTACAAAAAATAAAATAAAATAAAATAAAATAAAGGGAGCATGATGAGAATTGCACTTGGATATTTTATGATCTTTACTAACCATTTCTATATTATATTATTGTGTCAGAAACATTATATTATTTTACAGAGGCCTCTAAATAAGAAATTATTAAGCCACACAAATATCAATCCATTGCTCAAAGATAAGACAATTTGAGATATACCCCACAAAATGTAACCGTTAGGTTGTTTACATTTGTCGGGTGGAAAAATGGTATATGTAATTTATTTTATTTTATCTCGTGACAAAATAAAATAAAGGGATTACATGGATATTATGATGTAACGTAGCTTCTTTAGTTTAAAAGTTTCTTTAACAGCTTCCGCGATAAGGTTAGATTGATGAAACATCAGAGTTAAAGTAGCAGAGATCGTTGAAGAACCTTGATTTCATTCCTAATGATTAATGCTCAATAAAGCATCATAAAAATGTTCATGATCAACTCAATTTCCGAAGCCACAATCTAATACCTATCTACATGACATACATGGTTCTAGTTTGAGCACCATGATTTTCAATCGATGAAGCAGCAAGGGGCAGGCGTCCCACCACAAAACTTCATCAACTTATAAAGAGTTGAGATCAGAGCCTTATTTATTTTTCTCAGTACTTAAGTTGATTTCTACCGATGGGTCTGGTTGGTCGATTGTTAGATCTTCATAATAAATAGTTGATTCTAATATTCCTTCAATCCTATGACCTTTTTCTTCCTTCTTTGTTCTCTTTGAAGACATAATCATCCCCATTAACAATCTTTTCCTCACCGGTTTCGTTATTAATTTTAAAGTCGTTAAGCTTGTACAAGACCAACGCCACTGGTTTTGTTTTATAAAAACTTAAATTGAATTTGTTATATTTCATATTCTTTATTTATACATTTTATATTTAAATAATTTTTAATTATGTTTTTCTTGATTTTATAATTTTTTAGAATTTAAAATCTAATTTCCATATTTTAAATCAAATTTTGGAATTTATTAAAGTTGTTTTATCTATTAAAGAAACAAAATCAATACATTTTTTTTCTAATTTTAATTTAGCAAAATACAAAACGACAACGTTTTTGTGTGGTGATCCATGGTTAATGGTTTGGTCCAATCAAAGATGAGGGTGTAGCCCAAACGACAACGTTATTGGATTGCCCCTTAAATCGCGATTACTTTTGTACCCTTAGATGTGCTTGGTTGATTACTCTTACGCCCTTATTATTTGGGTATTTAGAATCTTACCATAACCATTCCACCGTTTCTATAAATAGAGATCGCATGTCATTTGTTTTTAAGAGATTTTTTTTAATGACATAAGCCAGCTCTCTCGAAATTTCTTCCCAATTTTCTCTTTATAAAATTCTTCAATGTCTTATTTGTTTTGAGAGATCTTTTTTCTAAATACTTTCATTCTATAATTTCTATGACATATATTTTGTAAGGATGAGTGTTTAATTGTTTATGATTTTGGTGTTTTCTGGTTTGTGAAGTTGAGACGTATGGAGCTCGTTGGTTTGCTTTGAAGCTTTCTGCTTTGAAACCCGTTCTTTACTTCAAAATATTTATTGGTATACTTTCTAAATTTCTTATTACATGCATGACAAACCATATATTGTGTTTGTCTACGATTTTGGGGTTTTAAATAACTTGACCGTTTTACATTTTTTTATAACCCTAGTTTTAAAAAGATCTATTCTGATGTTAATCTATTAATATGAAATTATGGATCTTGTTTTGAACTAAACTGTTGGACTAATGCTGTATATACTCTAAACTTGGTATGGTTTCATTTTGTTTGTGTGGATCTTTTGTGGTTTCTTTGAATCTCATGATCTTACTTTTTCTCACACAGACTATTTTTTTCAATATCGAAATATCAATTTGTAAAGCAAGACATTTCTATTATTGGCTTTAGAATTGTTCTCTCAAGCTTTAGTGTTTCGAACTTATTAAACTTGTTTTTGTTACCATTTTACTGGATACTCTGGCTTTGAGTGTGAAGTTATTTTGAATCTTAAGCTTTAGTGTATACTATTTTGTTTGATTTGATATATTAGTTTGTGGGGTTGTTCAGTGCCTGCCTTAGAATACTATATATATTGGAAGTATTAGTTATTTTACACACTTCTAAACTGTAATTTATACCAAAACTATTATTATAGTATACTTGTGGTGTATGACATCTTGGAACTAAAAAGACCCGAGGTTTACAAGTAGGATGGGTTCCTCATTAATAAGTATTAAGTTCATGTCTTTTCTCCTCATCTCATTCTACCTATATATTTATTTATTAGACTTTGATCATCACCCCAACCCAAAATTTTTTTGTGTGTATTCAACCATTGAAGTTTAAAGAGTTTTTACCAAAGAGTTAAAAGATATTTTTAATCTTAACACTTTTGTGTCCATAGATAACGTTCATGTGGTATTAGAGCAGTCAGGATTAGTTTGGTTTAAAATGTTTTTGTTACTCTGTAAGATCCTAAACTCTTTATTTTGAACTTATTTTAAATAAAAGTTCGAAATGGTAGTTCTGTACTTCCTCCTCAGTTGAACGGGGAAAACTTTTTTTTACTGAAAAGTAAGAATGGTTGAACATATCCAACCTTAGGAAATGATTTATGGGATATAGTTAAAAATGGTTTTTTAATACGTACTTGTGTAATTAGTAAAGGTGATGTTCAAAGAACTGAGAGAAAACCTCTTTATGAATGGACTAGAGAGGGAAAAAATGATATTTTTCAAGTAATAGGTGAATCTAAGTTCAAACGTATCTCAGTCTTCACCACTTCTAAGGCAACTTGGGACATTATTACACATGAGGGTGATGCTAGAGTTAAAAAGGCTAAGTCTCAATTGTTTGTACACACACACACACACACACACACACACACACACACACACACACACACACACATATATATATATATATATATATATATATATGATAAGATAATGAAAATTTGATGACTTCTCTCTTAGGTCGCAAGATATAGTAAATCAATCACATACTAATGGTATCGTATATGCAGATTCCGATATATGTGCTAAAATTCTAAGATCCTTGTCTCATACATTTTCTATGTGGAAACATATAGTAAAAGAAATGGATGATCCTTACATGCAACCTGGACTATTATGTAGTAAAATGAGAACTCTTGAACTTGAAACTGCTTTGAGTGATAATCAAAGAGGAAAAATGAAAGCACACACTTCACAACCTACTTTAGTGTTTAAATCTTCTATAAAATAGTCTTACTTCGTATTTTATTTATCTTATGTTGATGATTTCTATGTCTCTCTTGAATCCCTAAACATGAAATTGCATTGTTATCTAAACATTTTTAGAAATTTTTTAAGTTCAGAAAAAAATTTACTTATAGAGAAGTACAACCTAATTATTCTAATAGACCACAAGATTAATATTGTCAAAAGAAATCCTTTGATGAATATAACCATAACAAAGACTTAAGTCACATTCAATGTAGTAAATGTAATAATTTTGGTCATTATACTAACAAATATTTTTCTAAAACTAAATCCAAGTCCTCTCAAAAATCACACTTATTTGAGACTTGGAATGACAGTTATGACTCTAATAGTGATTGTAGTGGGAGTTGTAACAATTTTATGGCTTTTACTTCTTCATAATTGAATGAGTTTGATGATTGAGTTGATGACTTGTCTGTTATGTTTGATAATTTTGATTTACCTCCTGGAAATGATTCTTTACCTATTAACACTCCTGTGCATGATCATAGTCCCTCTACGACATGTGAAATTCTTGATGATTCAACTTTTAATTAGGATGATGATAATGATGATTATAATGGATGTTATCTTAAGATATAATCCATTAATAGTGATTGTGATGATAATGACCTGAATTTTAAGAAACTGTATAAGTATGCCATGAAATTATGTCTTCACTTAGGCAAAGTTAATGCTAGGTTGTTATATAAAATTGATGCTTTTAATAATCAAATTTGTTTTATACCCGTTGAATCTTTTATGCAAGTAGAAGAGCTTCATAGTGAAAAACTTATGTTAGAGAAAAATATTTTCAAGATAAATGAAAGTTGTTCTTCATTAAAGAAAAAATGAAAAGATATTTTAACTGATTTTGAAGAATCACAAACTAAACTAAAAGAATCTTTGAACAAACTTGATGCTTTCAATAAATCTAGCATCATTGTAAAACACATTGTGAGTTCTGGAATGTCTTCTTCAGATAACAAAGAAAGAATTGGTTTTAAAGGAAAATAAGTTTTTGAAACAAATTTTGTATTTTCAAATATGGACTGTCTAGAATACTCAAATGTTTTTATGTCTATTCTGCATTTTAAAAAATAAACTCAAGTTCCCTATCCCGCTAGGCAGATTTATCATTGCAACTTTTGTGATAAAACTAGACATTTAGAGAAGTTCTGTTATAAAGGATTGAATCAAAAACTTAAAAAAGGGGTAAAACTAATAGACCTAGGAGAACTATTAAAACTAAATCTATTAAGAAACCTAGACCACATAAGCAAACGCCTTACAAATCTAAAAATATTTTTTTAAAAAACTAAGGAAGTTTGGGTTAGGAAGGATGAATTGAGTTATCAAAATAAGTTTTCAAAAACTAAGGGAATTTGAATTAGGAAGAATGAATTGATTTATCATGCAATGTTTTTGTATCAGCATTAAATGTTTTTTATAAAATCTGTCAATGGTACCTTACTTCTGGTTGTTCCAGACATATGAAGGGGCACACAATAAAATTTTCTTCTTTAAAACTTTTGAAGATGGAAAAATGTCCCGAATCTTAGGAAAATGAACAATCCAAAGTGAAGGAATTCTTAACTTAGATGAAGTTTTATTGGTTAAAGGTTTTAATGTCAATTTACTCGGTATAAGTTAGTTTTGCGACACTAGTCATACTATCAAATTTTCAAAAACTGTTTGTAAATTTTTTTGTCAAGATGATAAAACAATCCTTTGTGGTGAAAGAACACCTGATAATTGCTTTATTATAATTTAAATTGTAGATGTTAAAAATTATTTATTTGCTAAACTTAATTACTTAGACTTATGGTATTAGGGGATTGGGCATCTTAACTATGATAATATTTTTAGATCAAGTAGTCAACATTTAATTCTTGGTCTATCTAAAATTCTAAAATTCAAATATTACGTATGTGTACATGTCAAATAGAAAAAATGCACAACCCCCCCATGAGATAATCAAGGATGTTTTAACAAATCATCTTTTAGAACTGCTACACATGGACTTAATGGTACCCTCTTGGAATACTATCTTATGTGGAAACTTCTACATTCATTTTATTATAGACTATTTTTCTATATTTACTTGGGTTGCTTTTATGAAAGAAAAATCTGACACTTTTCAAAATTTCTTAAAAATCTTTTTAAGGATTAAAAATGAAAAGAATATCCAAGTAAATGAGATTCAAAGTGACAACGATGGAGAGTTTAAAGATACTAGAGTGGTATAATATCATTCAAGTAATGGTTATAAACATGAGTTAATTTCACCCAAACCCCTCAATAAATTAGGATAACTGAGAGAAAGAAAAGAAACATGCAAGAAATGACTTGCGTGTTACTTCACGCTAAAAAATTACCAAAATATTTCTGGATTGATGCTACACAAACTGCATGTCATATAATCAATCATGTGTATCTAAGGAAAAATTCTAAACAAACTGCATATGAAATTTGGTATGGAAAATAACCCAATTTGAAATATTTTTGGGTGTTTGGTAGTGAATGCTATGTTTTTAAAGATAAAGAATATTTGTCAAAATTTGACTCTTAAGGTGATAAGGCTATCTTTTTAGGTTATTCACAAAATATCCATGCATATCTGGTGTTTCATTTAAAAATAAAATCTATAATGTAATTTATAAATATTGTTATGAATGATATTATTGCCCATCATATGGAAGAAAGTGAAAATCCTATACTTGTTGAGCAATCCGAAAATGTAAATAACATTTTTTTGCCTAATCATTGAACGGATAGTGATTCAAATTCTCTTTCACCTTATGAGCCTACAGATCCTAACTGGGTTAAGGCAAATCCCCCCCCCCCCCCCCCAATTTTTTTTATTGGAAATGTTAAAGACCCCATAAGAACTAGATCTCAAACTATTAGTGCTCTATTTTCTTCTTATGGGTATTTAATGGAACCTAAATACGTGAAAGAAGCTTTAATAGATGAATCTTGGTTATTAGCTATGAAATAAGAATTAGGACAATTTAAACTTCATGATGTTTAGTATTTAGTCCCATGTCCTACTCACACTAATATAATTGGAAAAAATAGATTTTCAAGAATAAGTGTGATGAATTTTGAAATATTTTGCGAAACAAGGCTAGATTGGTAGAACAAGGCTTACTTTCAAATAAATGGCATTGATGTTGATGAAACTTTTGCTCCTATTTCTAGACTTGAATCTGTTAGACTTTTACTAGCTGTGTCCTGCTATTTGAAATTCAAAATCTATCAAATGGATGCAAAATCCTCTTTTCTAAATGGAATATTAAATGGGGAATTTTATATTGAACAATTGAAAGGCTTTTTATATCCTTTCTTTCAAAATCATATTTGAAGTTTAAATAAAGCTCCTTATATTCAAAACAAGCCCCTCAAGACTGGTATGAGAGATTGGAAAATTTCCTAATGGAAAATGAATTTAACCGTGGGAGAGTTGACCTAATAATTTTCATTTAACATAACAAAAATGATTTACTAATTACAAAAAATTATGTTGGTGACATTGTCTTTGGGTCCACTTCTCCCTTGGAAACTGAAAAATTTGCTAATATAATGAAATTTGAGTTTTAAATGTGTATGATAAGAGAAATTTAGTTTTGAATAGGTCTTCAAATAACTCAAAAACCTGATTATATCTTCATCTGTCAATCTAAATATACTACTAATTTGATCAAATATTTTTATTTTAATACTGCTAAATTTGTTGAAACACCAATGAGTTCTACTATTAAACTGAAAAAAATATTTATCTGGAAAAAAGATTGATGCCTCTTTATATCATAGTATGATGAGCAACTTGCTATATACTTAACTGTGAGTGGACCCAATATAATGCATAATGTGTGTGTTTGATATATATCAATGTGATCTTAAATAATCCCACTTATATGTTGTAAAATATATTATCAATTATATAAGGAACTATAAACTATGGTATCATGTATACTTTTGACACCAACTCTAAACTAATTGGGTATACAAACGTTGATTGGGTTGGTTGTACTGATGATAATAAAAATACCTCAGGTGTTTATTTTTACTTGGGAAACAATCTGATCTCTTGGTCATCTAAAAAGAAAAAATGTATCTTGCTTTCATCAGTAGAATCCGAATACGTTATTGTTGGCAGTTTTTGTCCTCAACTTTTATGGATGAAACAAATGTAAAATGATTATATTTTAGATGAAACATTTGCTTAAATTTTACGTGATAATCAAAGTACCATTTATATACCCAAGAAACATGTTTTCCTTTTAGAACAAAACATATCAAAATAAGAGAACATTTCATTAGAGAATTAATTGAGAAAAAATAAATTGAAATTGAATATCTTAACACTACAGAAGACCTATTTATAAAACCACTATACAATTAACGTCTTAAAACTCTCAGAATGGCTATTGGTTTTTGTGCCTGCATTATTTAATGTGTTAGGACTGTATGTTGGTATCCCTCTATTCATAATATCTTTTGATATTAACATCTTTGTAGGGTCTTCCCTTTATTCCTTTGTGACAAATAGGGAGAGAATGTGAGACTCGTAGTTTTATGAGACCATCGTGACACCCCTATTATACTAGTTGATTCTCCGTGTCGAATATTTTAGGTCGAATATTTTAGGATATGTGTGTTTAGTTGAGTTGTATACTCATCTTTTTAGGACATATGTGTTTAGTTGAGTTATGTACTCTTATTTGTTAGGAAACCTATGTATAGTTGAGTTATGTATTTATTGTGTGCAAGAGACTTATCTTTTTAAGTCTCAATTTGATTTGTCCCAAAATTGGCCAAAGGGGGAGGCTGAAAGCACCTTTATTTTGTCCCTCATATTTTTGTCGGCTCACTTTTGTAATAACAATCCTAATAACTCAGGATTTATTGCACACACTAAATATATTCCTAAAAATATTTTTAAGAATTTCAAAAACAAATTTTTTAATTTTATAAAACTCTAAATTGAATTTTTGTAATATATTCCATATTTTCGTATTTATATATTTTATATGTATTTTATACTTAAATATTTTATATATTATATTATATTTTTATTTATTTATAATTTTTTAGAATTTAAAATTAATTTTTATATCATTTTCTGGAATTTATTAAGCCTATTTTATTTATTAAAGAAACAAAATCAATACAAGTTTTCTTCTAATTCTAATTCAGCAAAATACAAAATGGAGGCATTTTTGTGTAGTGATCCGTGGTTATTGGTTTGGGCCAATCAAAGAGATGGTGTAGCCCACACAATTTCATCATGCATGAGCTATGTGTTGTGTCTACATGTTGCGGATTCGTCGAGCAAAACTCCTGTTTAAATGTCTCTTTGTCCCCTCATCCTCACATTTGAAATGACCATTTTTGCCCCTCAAACTGTGATTAATTTTGTACCCTTATATTCCCTTGGTTGATTACTCTTATTATCTAATGATTTGGTTATTTATTATATTACCATATCCATTCAACCGTGTTTATAAATAGAGAGCTCATGTTATTTTTTTTTTGAGAGAATTCTTTTTTGCAAAACCTAAGCGCAACTTTGGCGAATTTCTTCTCAATTTTTTCTCTCAAAAATTCTCCAATGTCTTACCTATTTTGAGAGATTTGTTTCTAATACTTTCATCCTATAATTTCTACCATATATATTTTGTGAGGATAAATGTTTAACTGTTGCTAATTTTGGTGTTTGGGATTTTCTGGTTTGTGGAGTTGAGATGTATGGAGATCGTTGGTTTGGTTTGAAGCTTTATGCTTTGAAACCCATGATTTACTTCTAAAATATTTATGGGTACAGTTTCTAAACTACTTTTTACATACATGCAAAACCATTTATTATGCCAGTTAGTGATTTTGGGTTTTCGAATAATTTGACTGTTTTAATTTTTTTTATAAAACCTAGTGTTGAAAATGAAATTATTGATCTTGTTTTAAACTAAACCTGTTGGACTAATCTTTCATATACTCTACACTTGGTTTGGTTTCATTTTGTGTGTGTGGATCTTTTGTGGTTTCTTTGAATATCATGATATTACCTTTTCTCACACAAACTATTTTCCACAAGTTTGATATATCAATTCATAAAGCAAGACATTTATATTCCTGACTTTAGAATCGATCTCTCAAGCTTCAATGAATTTTAAAATTATTAAACTTGTTTTCTACCTCTTCACTGGATACTCTGGCTTTGTGTATGAAGTTGTGTTGATCTACTATTTTGTTGGTCTTATTCATCAGTTTGTTGGGTTGTTTAGTGCTTGCAATGAAATACTAGGTGTGTTGGGAGTACTAGTTCATTTATACATTTATAAACTCTAATTTAAACAAAAATTATTATTACACTGGACTTGTGTGTGTCTGGTCTTATAACTAAAAAATTCGGGGTTTTCCAGTAAGCTAGGTTCCTCGTTAATAAATACTATATTCGTCTCTCTTCTCCTCATCTCATTTTATCTCTATTTTGATTTGTTGGACTTTGAACATTACACCAACCTAAACCTTTTTGCGAGTGTGTTTATCCAACTATTGAAGTATAAAGGGTTTTTACCTAAGAATTAAAAGAGATTTTTAATCTGAACACTTTTGTGTCCATATATTACTTTTATCTTTCACCAATAATAACTTCTAATCTATTTAAGAAGGATTTTTTTTGTATGAATCCAATCTCTGTGTAATAAATGATTAAAGCTAGGATTTTCTTAAATTATAAATTTTATTTTATATTTTTTTAGTTCCAACCTCCAAATCGACTATAAAAACTATTTTTGTTGACTCTCTATTTCCTGTAAAAGTGGAAATATTTGTTTGAGTTTGTGGAAATTTTACATTTTTCTTGCTTATTTTATCCATTGGATAAAATAAACTGAATAGATAACGGGGAAACTTTTAAATAGTATATTATGGAATAGATAACATTCTTATGTGAGTGGGTTCTCCAAATTTGTAAGTGTATAATATGCTCAATGTGCTCTATAGAATAGATTGTCTGAATTCCTTGACCAAAACATGTTTGAGTCTTTGTCCAAGAGGTCACCGAATAACTTCATCAATGAACTGAATTCACTCAATACCAAACCTTAAGCATAACATTTTGAAAAAATATATAATACTTAATGGGCTTAGACTCATCTCGGTTCATCCGTTTTATAATAGAAAAAGTTTTTAATTAATCTTAGTTTTGTAATTTTATCAAATACACATGTAAATATACTTTTGATATAGAAAAATATGTTTTTATAAAGAATTACATTTATTTGTGTATTTTAAGTACGTGGGTTCATGCGAGAAACAAACATATTTGGAGTTTGCCTCAAAATGTAATTTTAAAAATCTTCGAAGGCAAACTGGACAAAATTTGGACACATGCGCTACCTGCCATGCCTTAGCGTCGCCGCCGAGACATCTTGCCTCATTGAAGTGAAACTTGACGCTAGCACTTTTTGTTCATACTTCAAAATCTTTGAACAAAAATGCGACTTGCTCCGCCTCAATGATGGTCTCCTCACTGCGGTGACACTGTTTTGCTGGTCGATTATGTCCTCGTGCAAAAATTCTGAATAAGTGTGCGATCGGGATAGCTTGAGGTTCTCCACAACGATAAAATAGCTCGCTTCAACGACCATGTGGAGAAATGAGTCTAACAGCATCGAAAGTTACTTTTGCACAAGATATTTCTTTATAATCTTCTTGATTATTGTGTCAAGTACAAATTTTTGGGTGGCTCCCTGATATGACTACTTGACACCTTAAAAGAGTAATACCTCTAATTTGTACCTTTAAAAATTTTCAAATCAAAAGGTTTTAAGACAAGTTATTGTATTTTCTTCCAAACCACGAGTGGGAGCTTTGAAAAAATAGTTTTGCTGATAAAAACATTTGATATATTTTTATCACCTTTTTTCATTCCTCTTCTTTGAGTTCTTACAAGCCATTGTTTTCAACCGAGGTATATTTACTCATCTTGTATTCAAATCCAATCTTTATGCTGAGTAAATAATTTCTCTTCTTTGGCTTGGAAAACTTGTTTTTTTATATTTAAAACACCACGCCCTTTGTAATCACCACAACAAACATATCTATAGAATTCTCTCAAATATCCTAGGGGTATCAATTCAAATGATTGAAGGTTCCATCCCAGAACAAAGTTGTTCTTCAAACTCTAAACTAAGAAAGTTGTTTTAACTTTTAAGAAGAAATATTTGTTAAAAGGATTTGAAGGCATTGGTTGCGGACCAAAATCGGTCACGATTGTGCAGTGTACTTTAGTGATTGGCACTCTCTACGAATAATATGGCGGGAAATAGTGTCTAGTCGATTGTAGCATCATAATTATGTAAGTTTATTTCTTCTAATTATAAAACCCTATCATAGTGCATTTATCGTTCTTATATGCCTAAGGTTTTTCTCGTTAGTTATTTTTTCTCGTACATTCAATCTTCTACTTATTTTAGTTTTCCACATCTTTTACAATCATATTCGTAATTAAGAAGATAAAAATTGAAAGATTCTACAATTTAGTAAAATATTTTGTCACATAAACCTTTGAATTGTTAAGCCCATTTTATAATGATAAATTAATAAACTTTTTCTTGAATTAGGTGAATTAATTTTTATTTGGTTAGAAACCGTTGAGAGGCACACTCTTAACTGGTATCTCAGAGGGTCTCCAAGTTTTAAGTATGAAAACCTAGGTATAGATCCTTTTTGTGTGAAATGGATGGAAGTTCAACCCTCTGACCTCCTCCATTTGATGGTAGCAATTATTCCTATTGGAAATCTCGTATGATAAAATATTTAATGTCTATGGACGATCACATTTGAATTAGTGTGCTTATGTGATGGACTTATCCCAAAACTCTTATTGATGACGTCCAAGTGGATAAGACTAGATCTAGTTGGGACTATAATGATTTAAATAAGAGTGGTGGAATATGAAAGGACTTAACACTATTTCTAGTTACATGTCTCAGAGTGAGTTTAGGCATATATACACATGTCCAACGTCTAAGGAGGCATGGTAAGTTTTACAAATGACATATGAAGGTGCCTCCACCTTGAACCATTCCAAGCTTCAATAACTTACCACCAATTTTGAACTCCTTACCAAGAAGGAGAATGAAACTTTTGACGAGTTATATGTCGAGCTGGACGATATAGTTACATCTGTCTTTGATTTTGGGAATACTGTAAAAAAGAATAAAACTATTGATGAAATCTAACAGTATCTTCCTCAAGGTTCCATGGCAAAGTGGATGCCATTTAAGAGATTAGATCATTGATTTCGAAACCTATGTTTGCATATGAATTGGGTTACTCTCTCGAAACCTATGAGAATACTTTGTCTTATCATCAAGAAGTGCCTCCTAAAGAAAAGGTGAAAAATCTAGATTTTAAGTATAAAAAGGGATCTCACAATTTTAGTTCCCATGATGTTAGTGACGATGATATGGAATTTATCACTAAATTTTCTAACAAGTGGAAAAAAATGTTTTCAGTCAAGAGGCGCACCTAAATAATATCCGCCTAGACTTGAAATTGGTTATGGAAGTGGAAAAAATAAAAATGAATCTCCAACGACCGTCACATTCTTTACATGTGGTGGTCGAGGGCATATGTCAAAGCGATTCCCTAAAATATGAGTCATGATGGTGGCAAAATGTATATCAAGCCACTTTTAGGGATAAGGACTCAAACTCCGAAGATGACTCTCAAGAAATTCAACTATGCCGCATTTATGGCAAGAGAAATTTGATGAGTTAGATGATTTAGAGTATTTTTATGTCCCTCTTCCTCCTAGTTAAGAAATGATTATTCCTATGTCCTTTTTGAGCACTTTGATGAAGAAGAGGAAAATGATCTTCAAGAAGAGTGTGTTAGGATTTATGAGGAGTTCATAAAACTCTAAAGGCACAACGTAAAACTCTCCATCAAGTTAGCCAATGCCAATAACCAAATATCTATCGTGAGTGAGAATTGTGTAAGTGATTTTTTTGCTCCATACGTGTTGAGCAGTGCACCACATTTTGAGGGAATTTCCATTGACTTTCTTCACATGGAGATTGAATTCCTTATGATGTCCCTACATAATAGTGAAAACTCAAGAATTCTCCCAAAGAACCAAATCTCTTTTATTGAGACCAAACTACTATCCACGACCACTTTTAAGATGAATATGATGGGTAGGTATCAAAATTTGGATAAGATTCTTTTTGGTGCCAAGTTTTCCACTACGAATAAACGAGGACTTAGTTTTAAAAGTTATGGTTCAATGTCTAACCAAAATTTCATAGCATCCTAATCCACTTTTCCATCTCCAATCGATGAATCATTAACTAATTCTATACCCCAATATAGTTAATGGAATGTATCTTTCTTGTGTTCCTATTAAAACAAGGAAGGACAATTCAAGGAGTTTTACTTTTGTCTTAGGAAATAAAAACTCAAGCGCCCCATCGACTCATAACCCTTTAGGTGCACACATTGTCATAAGTTAGGCAACCTTAAAGATTTTTGTGTTTTTCTTCAACCTGTGTCACATGTAGGTGGTTTTGATAAGCGTAGAGAGGTCGATAGGAAATGGAAGAAGAAGGTGGAAGCCCCTCAAAAGGTTTCTTCCAAAGGAAATGGGAAAGGGAAAATATTTTATCATACCACACTTCCTATTTTGGTTGCTAGATCAAACTCTTTAAGAATTGATCCAGATAGGGTTCCAAAACAAGCTATTAATAGAGGAGAAGAAGAATCACTAATAAACGTGCCAAGGATTGGTCCTTGTTAAAAAAGGAACACGATTCTTTTGGTTTAGGATTCTTTGAGTGTTTGATTTACTCTTTTTAGGTGTGCTTCTTGATTTCTCTCTATCACTGCTTTTATTTCTTTAACTATGATCTTTGATTTTCCCATATCTTTAGATTTTGGGCCTAGTACAATATTGGTCTTTTATGTTTGTCAGGTATTATTTTATCTTATGAACATAAATGCAAACCTACGAATTTCGTTATTATACTAGTGGTTTTATTTATGGCTTTTAATTAATAGTTCATGCTTGAACTTATAGCTTGAATTGAGTTTGTAAATTGACCTTGTTATTTTAGAGTATTTGTCATAACTCATGCACTTTCACAACGAACAATATACTTGATCATTTCCGTAAAAAAATCAAATTTTCTATTTATCTCGGAGATCAAAAGTTGTATGCGATGTTTTGATGAAAGGTTAATCCTTTTTATGTATGAGTGTTTTTATCATCATGGTGTATATATATATATATATATATATTCAAAATCATGAGTGATGATGTAATAAGGACTGCAACTTTGGATCGAGTGAAATACATATGAAAAACCAAAAATAGTTCCCCACCATTTTTAATGAATGAGCAAAAGCCACCACATGCAAAAAATTTATCAAAAGTAATGTCTCAAATATTTTTATGTATCCAAAATTTCACTAACATCAAGGATATGAGACTTAAAAGGTTTCAACCATAAATATCCATTTGAGGGTGGCAAATAATAGTTGAAAATTTTATTTATTTTCTAGAAAAAATGAGGCTTTCTCATTATTGTAGAGAGTAAAAAAAAATTCCAAAGTGAGTTCAAACATTAATCTTCATTATTCAATTTTACAAGTTAATGTTCATTTTATTCGCTTTCTATTACAAGTTATGCCTTTGAAATCACTTCATCTTTTATATGGCTATAATTTGACCTAGGATATTGGATGCTAAAACCATTATTTTTGTAGAGTTTTTGAGATAACCAAGAACTATTTTATGATTTTCGAAGTTTGTTTGGTCATTCAAAGTGGTATTTTAGGGATTAAAATGTACATGGTTTATTGCTAAGAATCCATAGGTGCAATTTCTTTTTGTGTGTGTTGTTTCTGTACATTTTTTGACCGCTAGAAGCTAGTGCACCTCTTTCATCGGATCATTGCCACAACGATGATGGCGCGACCTGTGAGACCTTGCTCGCTGCAGCGACAGTGCCTGAGAATGATAAAAGTCCCCAATCATGATGTTTTAATCTCTTACTCAGTTTTCTCTAAAAAAAACCTTTCACCTTCTAAAGAAACCCCTGGCCTTCCTTTATTTTAGCATTGTGGAAGTCTTTTAAGTTGTCTTTACCTCACCCTAGTGGATTAATTGTCATCTTGGTAAGTTATTATTCCGTAGATTTCCTCATTTACTCCTTTTTAGATTTAGGTCTTAGTGATATTTTTTTGACAGAGTTTTATGAAATATTTTCTGTGGTTGATGAGTTGCTACCTATCATGAGTTTGGATTGAATCTATTGAGTAGCTTTTAGTGTGCGTAGATTACGTTTTACATTTATGGGGTTTGTCTTCTCTTAGTTTTTGTATAGGATCCTTCGATTTTATTTTTATATCTTATAGGATTTCTATACTTGCGACTTGGTATGCGATTTCAGGCTATCTTATGGCTTATAAATCAACCTTATGTACTTTAACCTCCTCCAAATGCTCCAGATTTGATGAGCTCTTCGCCATATGTTAGCATCGGGAGAGATCAATTGATTTGGAATCTTTTTCTGACAGACATCTAGACAAAGTTTTGGATAAAATAGATTGGTTTGGTATTTTCTCTCAAACTGGACCATGTAACCCGAACACGATGAGAGAATTTTATTCTACTCTTGAGGATGATAGGAATCACAAAGGCAAAAGAAATCTTTCTACCAAAGTGAGGGGAATTAAGGTAAAAATTTCTTTTAAGTGGATAAGAAAATAATTTAAAGTTCCAAAAGCAAGGTATCCTAAATTTCCTTACGAAAAATATATGTGTGGACCTAACAACCGGGATGTTATCACTCTTTCGAGCTACAATTATCACCAGGAATGGAATGGTAGGTCATTTTTACGTCTTTTTAAATACTTATACATCCTAAATATGGTTATTTTCTCTTGTATTTTCCCATATACCACCCTCGCAATGTAACTGCCAAACATGAACGATTGTTGTTCAACATTAGTTCAGGTGTTGATAGGTGTTTGTGTGACTTCATCCTGGACAGGATTTTTTTTATCACACTAAGGAAAATTTTAAAGCTCAAACATTGTCTTAAGGTCATTTGATTATGCTCTTGATCTTAGAGTCTGGAGTTCCTTTGCTTTCGAGTGAAGTTGAGAAAAAAATGATGTCTATATTGACTATTCATTCTTATTTTGAGTCAATTTATCAGCTTAACAACCTTGATGACCCCACTATACAACATGAGCATCTAGTTCACACCCTCTAAGTGAAAATGAGTTGGATTCCACCATCTTTAGATATATCGTTAACTAGATTCTAGTTTTCTATCATCGTTTAAACTCTTCCTTGATACACATGCTCATAATGTTAGATACATATTGCAAAATGTACATAGCGAGCTTATTGATTTGTAGTCTTTGGGATGTTAAAAAGGAAGAAAATGTGATGTAATTTATCTCGTCTGTTTTGGGTTTATTTTAGAGTTATTTGGATTTTTGTTCTAATTGATCATATTCATTATAATCCTTTTAAGTTATTAAACTTTCTTAATGCTTATCATATTTTAGCCATTCATATATTTTTATATGATATATTTTATCTTCGCATGTGTAGTTTAACTTGTTGATCTTAGACCTTTATTCTCATGATTGTATCCTACCTAGTCTAACATATTGACTATTCAGTTACTATATGATTCTTCTTTATTTATTGGTATTCTTAGCATGTTTTCACTCTATTGAAATGCTTTAAGAACTTGATCTTACTATGTTCTTAGTTATTTGCTTCACTGCTTTCCGTGATAAAAAGGGGAGAAGTTTGTAGATTAGGGGAGTATATTTCTATTGGTATATTAGTTTCATAGAGTTATTTGTTTCTATATGATGTTTATTGAGAGGAATTGTATAATTGAGGGGGAGTTATTTTAGATAGGTATTGACGATGCTAAGATTCAGCACCACCAGATAAGAGGTGTAGAGTTCAAACAAAAACAATGGCAGCAAAAGAGTTGTGTATGTGTATAAGTATATAGAAGGGGATGAGGATAAGAGGAATGAAGAAAATGATGTACAGTGGTTCAGCCAATCAGGCATACGTCCACTGTGAGTGTGTGATCCACTAAATACGGGCGCTAATGGCCTTGGATACAATGCTCATGAGCTCACTCTCTCTCTCTCTACTGTGTGTACAGGCAGAGTTTTAGCTAGGGTTTTCCTGATCGATCCCTTATAAAGTTGTAGATGACAAGTATATATAGGGATTGAGGGGAGTAGTGTACCCCCAAGCATGCATTGTGCATGTGAATGATGATCTAGCCAATTCCTTGTTGACACCTAACTGTGCCACTTGTAGTTAATGATCTAGCTAATATTACCTCACGTGAGGGGATGATATTGTTATAATGGTCTAGTCCACATGCTATATGAGTCCCACGCGCACTGTCCCGCGTATCTCCCAAATCACGCGCCATGATGATGTTACCCTCGGCTTACGATGATAGGCCGAGGCTGAGGTTGATGCTGGCATACTAGATCTTTACTACTGGATGTAGGCTTAGTGATGTTGTCCCCTCTTAGGGTCGGCTTATCGCTTGGTCACCTCGAGGACGAGGCTTCTATCTCCAAGAGCTTGGGATCTGGTCAAAGTAAATAGTGGGGTCGGCCTCCTCATGGTCGTCCTGTTATCCGAACGGGATCTTAGATGATTAGGTCGGCTTATCTGACCCCTTTCTACAGTGAGACCCCTGAGGTAGTTGAGTTGGGCCCTCATACTGCACGAGGCTACCCTCGGCCTGGCCGAGGTTGTATTTTAGTATATCAATCACCCCTAGCCCTTAGTCATCGATACTGTTGAGGTGGTTGAGAGGTAATGTTGTCTTTGGATGTCTAATGTGTGGTCAGGTTGATGAGTGACATTTGTCAAGTTGATTGACGTCTTGTCAGGTGTCAATCATCATTTGTGTTCCCCAAAAAATGACGGATACACACTATACTTGGGACTTTGTTCCCTAGTGATGATTCTCCTCTTGGGCTGTGCATTACTTTGGTTAGTGGTCCCACTAATGACAAAGTATTTAAACCATTTTTCAAATAATTCTCTTTCTTCTTCTTTCTTCTTCGTGCACACGCTCTCTCTCTAGCCTTGGAAATTAAACCTCCATTTCTACATTTTCATGAAAGCTTCATGTTCTCTTTCAGTTCCTGTCTTCTCTTCCAGGTAACTCCTTCATGAATCTCTTCATTTTATTTCTCGTTCTTGAAGTTTTCTTTTGTTTTTTCTTAAATACTTTCGGTAAAATTTCCTCTGGCCAGTTCGCCTTTTTTTCGGCGTGTTTCCACCCTTCTCCGGTGGTTCTAGGGCTAGAACTTGAGCGATAATCCTCCCTGGGTTCCTCCCCCATATTTTCGTGGTGGTTTAGTGTCGATTTGTAACACTTCTTAGGTTTCCCAGCGACTCTCCGGTGTTCTTCTCTGGTAAACTTACTAGTTCTACTCTTGCGTATTTATCCCCCAAAATGCTTTGTTTCTCTAGGTTCAATCCAAAAGTCAATTTGGTCAATCTGTTTAACTTATTTGTAGGTTGTTTGAGAAAATTCCTCAAATTTAGGGTCTCCCTCTTAATGCTCCAAAGGCTTTATGATTTAGCCGAGTAGTTTCCAACTTTGAGAGAGAGGTGCTTTACAGAGATTAGGCGAATAGAGGAAGAGAACGAGCGTAGATGAGGGGCCGACCCTGTTTGGGTTCGAACCATTTTCCCAATTCCATTAGCCATAATTTTACCCTCTGAGCCCTTTGGGTCTTCCTATCATCCAGTCGAGTGTCAGACACAAGAGGGAGAAATGAATGAAAGAGCATCGTCACTAACGGGTGATGGGACTTTTGGGAGAAGAGACTCATCAACCCTTAGCCCAAACTGATAGGCTGAGGGAGAAGTTAATTCTGAGGCTGTACCTATGACAGTCATATCCCCCTTACCTTCCAAGATGCTTTTCCAGATAGACCTCCAATAAATGATGAGGCTAAGAGGTCTGGGGACGAGAGAGCTGAGGACGAGGGAAATGGCGCTGAGGACAATAGTGAGGATTCCAATAATGATCAGGTTGATACCTCTGGGGCCTCAACTTTTATCCCGTATGTTAGGGATCGTGACCTCTTACTATGGAGGCACCTATTTGGTATAAAGCCCACGTAAATATGAGGGTCCTAAATAAAGATGAGAGGGTCTTCCAGGGGGAAGAAGGAAAAGTTGCTATTTATGAGTAGATGCTTAGGGTCGACGTTAGGTTCGCTCTTCATTCTGTGATAGTTGACATACTTTCTGTCCTTGAGGTTGCTCCTTCTTAACTTCCTCCTAACTCCTGGAGGACCTTCTTCAGCTACATCTCCCTCTGGAAGAACACGTTTACTAACGAGCCTTCAACGGATTTATTCTTGGCCTGCTACAACATAATTTCCTCGTCCAAGCTACCTATATATTTCCATCTAGGGGCTAGGAGGTCAGATAAAAAACTTCTCTATGTAGCACAACTTCCAACCATGATTGGAAGAAGAGGTTCTTCTTCATTTCTAGGGACTAGGAATTCCTCGTCGGGGTTGAGACTTTTGAAGACAGTCTGAGGGTCCCAAGGGAATGGTCTAATCCCTCCATTAAAGTAAGTTCAGACCCTGGACTTAGCTTGGATGAAAGGGCAATAGCCGACTACCTGAGGGAACAAGGGAAAGAGGGTGATATTCCCAAGTTTGAAGATTTAATGACTCCCCATTTCCTGAAAAAAGCTGTTCCGAGGGTGAGCCCATTGACAGAATTATGTGAGTTACTTTTGTTTTAATTTTTTCCAAGTGTTTCCTCATTACTGTTACTTATATCTGACATGTCATCTCATTTTTTCAGGCCGGTCTCCAAACATATCTGATCAATTTTGGGAAATGACTTCCCCCAGCTTGATGTCTGGCCTGAATAAGAAGAAGGGTAAGGAGCCTCAACTGACCCATAAGAAGACAAAGGCAGTGGGGTCGACCCCAATGGATCCGACCATTGAGACTCGCAAGCGAAAGGACCCAGAAGCCCCATGTTGTTACTCAGCCTGATTCTTGTGCAAGGGCAAGGGTAGAGGTCCCACAGATGAACACCAAGGGGACTATTTCTTCCTCGTGCATGGGCTCCTACTGGTCATCTAATCTGACCTTTCTAAAGGCCGAACCTTCCTCTTTAATTGCCAACCTGAGAGCTGCCAAGGCCTCCATGTTCTCTGCACCATCGGCTATAAATTATGAATTTTTGGCCAAGATGCCCCCGACCAAGGTTTATTACTATGGTCTTCATACTCTGGCTCAGGTATTTCATTCATCTCTTTAATTTGGATTCATCAATAATTTACAAACTGTTCCCACGGCCATCTAATATGACCTTTCTCTCATCTTTTACAGTCTGTCTACGCCTTCACCTCTGCCACCAAGTGGATGGCTGAAAACCAATGGAAGTTTCATGAGGTCGAGAGAGCTGGTCAACATGAGGATGACTTGAAGACTGAGTTGGATACTATGAAGGCTGAGCTGGAGAATGTGAAGGCCGAGCATGCAAGGGTTCTGGATGAGCTTATAAAGGAGCATATTGCTTAGCTGAAACTGAAGGACGACCTCATAGTAGCCAAGGATGAGGCTTTGATCAACCAGGGCATCAAATTCAAAAATGATCTTGCTGTATCTGTCCAAAGGGACGAGGACAATTCTGTGGAGGCCTACAAACTCTCCGACGAATTCTAAGACTTTGGTCTTGAATACTTGGAGAGGGGAATCAAGACGGCCTGTCGGTGGGTTGTCTTGAAGTTTGCTGACGCAGTATCGTCTATCCGTCCTTCTTTAGAAGCAGTGGAGCTAGACGACCCCCTGATCTCTGAGGCTTTAGCTCACGTGGAATCTCATGTAAATATTGAAGGCACCGACACGTTTGAGGATCAACCATCTGTCGTGGTAGTCGAGGGGACTCTGCCAGACAATGTCAGGCCTATGCCTTCTGATGTTGCTCGTTAGGGTGGCCATCTGTGGCTTATACCCTCTACTTTTAAAGCTTATCTTTCTTTTGGACATGTATTTCAACTCTTGATTTTTGTAATGAAAGTGCCCTCATTTTACTTTAGTCCACTATGGTGCCATTTTTATGATTTGTGCTGATGCGACTCGACTAGGGTGAGAGTTAATGGAGGGTCGTCCCTACCATTCACCCTCCTCTTAGCCGAGGGTAGTTATCCACCAATCTACTGGTGTTTTCAAACATAAGTCCCCCCTCTTCTTTCTTGAGAGTGAAAGGAGGGTCTTCCCTACCATTCACCCTCCTCTTCGCCGAGGGTAGTTTCCACTAAACAAATGATGTTTTTTTAAATATAAGTCCGCCCTCGTCTTTCTTGAGGGTGAATGGAGGGTCATCCCTACTATTCACCCTCATCTTAGCCGAGGGTAGTTTCCACCAAATTAATGATGTTTTTAAATATAAGTCCACCCTCGTCTTTCTTGAGAGTGAATGGAGGGTCATCCCTACCATTCACCCATATCTTAGCCGGGGGTAGTTTCCACCAAACTAATGATGTTTTTAAATATAAGTCCTCCCTTGTCTTTCTTGATAGTGAATGGAGGGTCGTCCCTACCATTCACCCTCATCTTATACGAGGATGGTTATCCACCGAATTAATGGTGTTTTTAAATATAAGTCCACTCTCGTCTTTCTTGAGAATGAATGGAGGGTCGTCCCTACCATTCACCCTCATCCTAGCCGAGGGTAGTTTCCACCAAACTAATGATGTTTTTAAATATAAACCCACCCTCGTCTTTCTTGAGAGTGAATGGAGGGTCTTCTCTACCATTCACCCTCATCCTAGCCGAGGGTAGTTTACACCAAACTAATGATGTTTTTAAATATAAGTCCACCCTCGTCTTTCTTGAGAGTGAATGGAGGGTCGTCCCTACCATTCACCCTCATCCTAGCCGAGGGTAGTTTCCACCAAACTAATGATGATTTTAAATATAAGTCCACCCTCGTCTTTCTTGAGAGTGAATGGAGGGTCATCCCTACCATTCACCCTCATCTTAGCCGAGGGTGGTTATCCACCAAATTAATGATGTTTTAAAACATTATCCTCCCTCATCTTTCTTGAGAGTGAATGGAGGGTCATCCCTATCATTCACCCTCATCTTAGCCGAGGGTGGCTATCCACCAAGTTAATGGTGTTTTAAGACTAAATTCTCCTCGATGTTATTGACGGCGCGTGGATGAGGTGGTCCTCATTAATGTTGTCGCACCACCAAAGAGCATTTAGGACTATTTCACCACAGATGGTGTTTTGTGGCTTAGTGTGAATTACCCCAGCAGATATCTAAATTGACAAACATAAGATGAGGGGCCAATAGAATATTCTCATTATCATTCCAAGTGTTCTATGAAGCAACACATTCATTACAACTGTGATCGGATAAGACATTAACTACAACATTATTGATAGTATTTCTTCAAATGATCTGCGTTCCAGGGGTTCGAAAAATGGTTCCCCTTCAAGGTTCTATTATCTATAGGTTCCAGGGACAATTTCATCAATGACCCTATATGGGCCATGCCAATTTGGGTGGAGCTTATTAGGTTTCTGCCATGTCTTTTTGAGGACTAGGTCCCCCATAGCGATTGGCCTTTGCTTTACCCTCTGATTGTAAAACCTGGCAGTCCTCTACCGGTAAGCTGGTTATTTTATCTCAGCGTCTTCTCTTCTCTTCTCTCCTCGATTAAGTATAGATCAAGTCTCGTTTCTTTCATATTTCTATGGGGGTCATACATTTGAACTCTATGAGTAGGAAACCCAATTTCCGTGGGGATGACGGCTTCTGAGTCATATGCTAATATAAAAGGGGTTTTCTCGGTAGGAGTTTTTGTTGTTGTCCTGTAGGCCCATATCACAGTGTGTACTTCCTCAACCCATCTTCCTTTTGCCTCCTCGAGTTTTTTCTTGATCCCGTCTAGGATATTTCCGTTTGTAACCATAGTTTTCCCATTAGCCTGAGATGAGGGTGTTGGGTAGAACATACCTGCATATGTTGTTCTTCCAGATGAACTGGAAGGTCTTTTGCTCGGTGATTGTGACCATTGGCTTCTCTTCCACCCATTTTAAAATATAATCAATTGCTAAGATCAAATATCGATAGTTAATGATAGCCCTAGGCAGGGGGGCTACTAAATCGATTCCTCATACTGCAAATGGCCATGGGGATGTGATGGAGTTAAGAGGCTAATGGGGCTGATGAGGTATGGTGGAGAACCTCCGACATTTATCACACTTCTTCACGTATACGTAGCAACCTTTGCCAAGGTCGACCACCAGTATCCCTGGGTGACTATCCTCTTTGCTAACGGCCTACCACCAATATGGCTTGAACAAAACCCTTCGTGCACATCTTGCAATATACATGGGACCTCCGACGGGTGCACACATCTGAGAAAAGGGAGAAGGAATCCCTTTTTGTACAAGGTGTCTCCGATGACAGTGAATTTCGCAGCTCTGTACCTCAACTTTTTTCTTTCTTATTTTGCTTCTGGCATCTTCCCCTCTTTAATATATCTGACTAGAGGGTCCATCTATGAAGCTTCCCTGCTTATATTTAAGTAAGGACTAAGTGTTACGTCTGTATCTTCAATCATTGGTCAAAGCAAAATTTCTTCTGGAACTGTTCTCCTGATATCTTTCCTAGTTACTGAGGCTAGCCTAGCAAGTGAATCGGCTAGACCATTATCCAGCCTAGGTATCCTCTTCAACTTTACTTCTATGAAGCTCTTCAATAGTAAATTTACTTTTTCAAGATATTTGGCCATTCTCTCATCTTTAGCCTCGTATGCTCCTAGTATCTAATTCACAACCAGTCTTGAATCACTATGAACCAAGATCTATCCAACACTAAGAGACCTAGCCAAGGAGAGGCCTACTATCAGGGCCTCATATTTAGACTCGTTATTGGAGGCTTTGAAGTTGAACCTCAGGGTGTATTCAATGTTCGTTTCGTCAGGTGCTGATACTATTAAGCCACCTCCACTTCCACTCTCGCAAGAGGACCCATTAACAAAGAGGTTCCACATAGTCTATTCCTTTGAGAAATTTCCTTCGATGAGGGATCCCTGTATAAAAAGGTATCTTCCCTCCTCATTTTTGATAACTTTTTCTCTAGCGGTGCTCGTCTCAGTCTTACCCATGGACGAGTCAACAATTCTGCCTTGTTGGATACCTATTTTCTCAAGGCTCTCATTTTCAGCCTCATCGTCTTCCCAAGTAAATTCAACCACAAAATCTTCTAATGCTTGACCCTTGATGGCCACCCTAGGTTGATACACAATATCAAACTCTCCCAACTCTATAGCCTAGGCCATTAGCCTTCCTCATTTTTCTGGCTTGTATATGACTTCCCTAAGAGGGGAATCGGTGAGGATGACCATTGTATGAGACTGGAAGTACGACTTCATCTTCTTTGAGGCATGAATCAAAGCATAAGACAACTTTTCCATCTTAGGGTACCTTTGTTGTGCCGCTTGGAGTGACTTACTATTAAAATACACTGATTTCTACACTCCGTCTTCTTCTCTCATGATAGTAGCGCCGATGGCTGACTCTGAGATGGCTAAGTACACATATAATCTTTTGCCTTACACCGAACGTGATAGGAGTAAGGGGGACCCTAGGTAGGACTTTAGCTCTTGGAAATCCTTGTCACACTCTTCGGTCCATTCAAAAGCCTTTCTGAGAACTTTAAATAATGGTAGACACTTGTCTATGGCTCTGGAAATGAACCTATTCAAATAAGCCACTCGTCCTGTGAGACTCTAAATATCTTTAATGGTCTTGGGGGTCTTTATTTCTAATAGAGCCTTTATCTTCTCAGGATTGGCCTCGATGCCTCTTTGATTGACGATGAACCCCAAGAACTTTCCTGATCCGACCCCAAAGACACACTTGGCTCGGTTAAGCTTCATCCGGTACCTGTCCATCATGTCAAAGGTTCTCTAAAGATCAGCCACATAATCCTTGGCCTTCAAACTCTTAGTCAACATGTCATCTACATAGACCTCCATAGACTTCTCGATTTGGTCTTCGAACATTTTATTCACAAGGCGCTGATACGTTGCCCCCGCATTCTTTAAGCTAAAGGGCATAACCTTGTAACAGTATATCCCCTTGTCGGTAATGAAATCTATTTTTTTAAGTCCTCAGGGTTCATAAAGATCTAGTTGTATCCCGAATATACATTCATGAAGCTGATTAGCTTATGGCCTAAAGTAGCATCCACCATCTGATCAATGCGGGGAAGAGGGAAACTATCTTCAGGGTAATGTTTGTTGAGGTCAGTGAAGTCTACGCACATCCTCCATTTCCTATTGGCTTTAGGGACTATAACCGCGTTAGATAGCCATTCGGGATAGATGACCTCCCTGATAAACTCAGTCTCTTCCAGCTTCTTGACCTCATCCCTTATGACCTCATATTTTTCTCGAGAATAAATTCTCCTCTTCGGCTTTATTACCTTCGCTTCCTCCACCATATTGAGCTTGTGACACATGATCTCGAGGTCAATTCCTTGCATAACTCCATGCAAAGATGTTCTGTCTTCTCCTTAACAGCTTAATGAGATCTTCTTTTATATCTGTCTTCAGAGCTTTGCCAACTTGGACGATTTTTTCTAGCTCATCCTCATTGAGGATGATGGATTCTACCTCTGCTGCGACTTTTCCTTTATTTAGCTTTGTCTCATCCCTGGGGTCCAGGGTATCAATATTTTAAGTAGTAGTTGCCTTCTTATGTGTCTCTCTTTCCTCGACAGAGTTGAAGTAGCATTCCCTTGTCGTCCTCTGGTCTCCCTGAACTTTCCCTACCCTATAAGGGGTAGGGAATTTTATCATCTGGTGGACCGTGGAAGGTACAACCTCAAATTCCTTGAGGGCTACTCGTCCCAGTATGATATTGTAGGCCGAGAAGACATTTTCATTCATTACAAAAAAGTTGACCCTCTTGGTAAGCCATCTTGGCCACTCGTCTCCCATTCTTACATCAGCCTCATACATTCCTAGGGGGTGAACTCTTTCCCCACTGAACCCAATCAATGGATGATGGTATGGGACCAGTCTAGCATGAATGAGTCCCAAGGCTTTAAAACACGACCAAAACATCACATCCGCTGAAATCCCCCATCTACTAGCATCCTTGGCACCTCGCATCCGTGTACCCTGGTGGTGATGACAAGAGGGTCATCATGAGGGGCTAAGAGGCCCTTGAAGTCCATCCTTGAGAAACCCATGATCAGGGTATCCATGTCAACCTTCTTCTTCTTTTCTGGCTTGGCTTCGATAGAGGTTGGAATGTACAACTTTCGTTACTTCCTGGGCTTCAACTACTTGGGCCTTCCTGTCGGCGACTTCTGACCCTCCTCCTCCTAGGCCCCTAGAGATCATTCCAACACCTAACGAGATCATATTGAGTCTTTTCACAGGGCCGTGGTCATCTCTTGGTGGGAGGTCAGGATCATCATCATCCTCTGAAGGGTCGTCTCTTTTATTGGGGGATCTTCTCTGCATGCATCACTTCTCTTCTTCCTAGTCATCCCCCCGACCCCTCTTGAAGGCACCCTTGTCCACATATTGTCTTATCTTTCCTTCTTTTAGCATTTTTTCAATTCCATCTTTCGGAGCAAAACATTTATCGGTCAAGTGGTCGTGGTCTTGGTGAAACTCACACCATAGGTTTTTGTTCCTCTTGTGAGGAGGTGCCCTCAACTTCTTAGGCCATTTTAAGGATTGGTCGCTCTTTATCTCATTCAGAATATGTTCGCAGCTGATCGTTAGAGGGTTGTAATCAGCGAATTTGTCATCCGCTAGCCTTTTCTTCCCCTCCTTATTCTTTTTCTGGTACTTACCCCCACTATTGCGTCCTTTTTCATCTTCATATTTGGCGGCCATTGCCTCTTCGGCGTTCATCACCTTCGTCGCTGTTTCCAGCAACTCAGTCATTATTTTGGGGGCTCTTCAGCAAGCTTCCATAATATCTTTCCCTTTTGGGTCCTTCAACGAGGCCTGTTATGGCTATATTTTCCTCGTAGTCTTCGACCTCTAACTTTTCTTTGTTAAACCTGGCTATGTAGTCTCTTAAGCTCTCGTTCTTCCCATGCTTAACATAAAGCAGGTGTGTGGTCTTCTTCTGTGGCCTCACTCCGAAGCAAAAGTTATGGATGAATCGATCTGCTAGCTACTTAAAGCTTTCAATGGAGTTCTTTGGAAGAGAGGTATACTAGACATGTGCGGCCCCGGTCAAACTACTAGAAAAATCACGACACCTCATCTCGTCTGAGATAGAGTATATGTCTGTCGCTGATTGGTATATCTCAATATAATGGACAGGGTTAGTACTCCCGTTATACCTTGGGGTGACCACAGGTGACTTAAACTTGGATGGTGTTGGGAAGTTAACTATCTTTGCCACATAGGGTGAGCCTACGGAATATCCTCTTTAAAGATGGTCTTGACTTTTCAGGATATCACTAATTTTATCCTCCAACCTTTGGATCGAGTCGTTCCACGACCTCGTAGGGTAGGTTGGCCAACGTTATCCCCTGCCACTTCTTTGGGGTGAACTGAGGGTTCTGCTGCGGCTGGTATATGTCGGCTGTTCACTTCCCCCTGACCATCATCCCGTCCATGGGGTCAACCCCTATGGGGTCGGCCATCTATTGCCTCTCCTCTGGACCTTGTAAGACTTCTTAATTTGGACAATCTTTCCCTCAGGTCATTTACTAGCCCAGCCTCTCAAAGGCTGACCCTATGCTCAGACAATCTAAAGCTGAGCCTCTCGGGCGATCGTCAGGATTCTACCTCCCACACTTCCCTCTGCTCTCCTGGATAGGTCGTACAGTATTATTGGAGACCTCATATGACTCCCAACGTTCTATGGGAGCCTCTTCCACTTCCACGTCATCATATTTATCCTCTAGGCAAGGGTTTCCTTACCTCCCCAGGCGTAGACGCCGGGGTCAGCAACATCCCTCCGTCGTTGTCGAGGTGGAAAGTCTTTGCATGGTGCCTGGGTGGTCCCCTGGCCTCATGTTATCCTAGCACAACTTCCAGAGTAATCATCTCCGGTGAGACTTCAGAGGGTCTCAATATGTTTTGGCTAAGAGCTGCGAATTGCTCTTTCATAACCTGTTGGCTTGCTGCCAAAGATTTTAGGGCGGCAGCCACCTCAGCCATCTCAGACTGAGGTGGTACTTGGTTGGAACTAGGACCTACTCCACTAGCTGGTAGAGGAGGAGGTGGTAACTCCGGTGCCATATGTTTAAGCTGTGAAGAGCTGAACGATCAAAAGGCTGATGAGCTTGAGAACCTCAATGGATCTCTTTTAATGGTGAAACAGCTCCACACGAAGGGAGAGAACTGGTTCACCACCAGAGTTTTCGATTAGGTTAAGCTGTATAAAAGAAGAGATAGCTTATCATTCCCATAGATGACGCCAAACTGATGATGCTAAGATTCAGTACCACCAGATAAGAGGTGTATAGTTCAAACAATAACAATGGTAGCAACAAAGTTGTGTATGTGTATAAGTATATAGAAGGGGATGAAGATAAGAGGAATGAAGACAATGATGTATAGTGGTTCATCCAATTAGGCCGATGTCCACTGTGAGTGTGTGATTCACTAAATACGGGCACTAATGGCCTTGGATACAATGCTCATGAGCTCTCTCTCTCTCTACTGTGTGTACAGGCAGAGTTTTAGATAGGGTTTTCCTGATCAATCCCTTACAAAGTTATAGATGACAAGTATATATAGGTCTTGGGGGAGTAGTGTACCCCCAAGCATGCATTGTGCATGTGAATGATGATCTAGCCAATTCCCTATTGACACCTGGCTGTGCCGCTTGAAGTTAATGATGTCATAATATTGCCTCACGTGAGGGGATGATATTATTATAACGGTTTGGTCCACATGCTATATGAGTCCCACGCTCACTATCCGATGCATCTCCCAAATCACACGCCATGATGATGTCACCCTCGTCTTACGATGACAGTCCAAGGTTGAGGTTGATGCTGGCATACTAGATCTTAACTGCTGGATGTAGGCTTCGTGTTGTCGTCCCCTCCTAGAATCGGCTTATCGCTTGGTCACCTCAAAGACGAGGATTCTATTTCCACGAGCTTGGGCTCTGGTCAAACTAAATAGTGTGGTCGGCCTCCGCATGGTCGTCGTGTCGTCCGAACGGGATCTCAAATGATTAAGTCAGATTGTCTGACCCCTTTCTTCAGTGAGACCCCCGGGGTAGTAGAGTTGGGCCCTCGTCCCGGACGAGGATACCCTCGGCCTGACCGAGGGTGTATTTTGGTATATCAGGTATGATGTTCATGTTCACCATGTTATATTCACATGTTCATATTTATCATATTTTCTTATTACATTTCTTCACATTGATACTTTGATGAGTTTTCTAGTGTGTTAATGGAAAGTTAAAACAAGAGCTCCTTGAAGATGGATTGTGTCTCTTGTAGTGATTAGTTACTTGCTACAAATGTAATTTTATATCTCTGCCTTGGAATTTGACAAATGGGGATATTGTACTAGTATAGTATACTCTATGTGCTCTATAAAATAAATTGTACGAATTCCTTGACCAAAACATGTTTAAGTTTTTGTATAAGAGGTCACTAGAAAGCTTCATCGATGAACTAGATTCACTCAATATTGAACCTCAAGCATACCATTTCGAAAAACGTATAAGGTTTAGTGTACTTAGACTTAGCTGGGTCAATCTGTTTTATAATAGAAGAATATTTTTAATTAACCTTGTTTTTGTAATTTTTTTAAAATACATAAGAAATATACTTTTCATATAGAAAAATCTATTTTATAAAGAACTGCATTTTTAGTGTATTTCAAGTATGTATGTTCATGCTGGAAACTATCACGCTTGGATTTTTCCTCAAAACGTATTTTGAAAAATCTTCTAAGAAAAATGGACAAAATATGACACATGCACGACCAGCCTCGCCTCAGCTTCTCTGCAGGGACGGCTTGCCTCGTTATAGCAAAAGTCATCGCTAGCACTTTTTATTCTAATTTAAAAATGTCGGAACTAAGGCGTGACTTGTTCCGCCGCATCAATGGTCTTCTCGCTGTAATGACACTGTCTCGCTGATAGTTTGGGTCCATGTACAAAAATTCTGAATAAGTACGTGACCTGGATTGCCTCAAGTTCGCTGCGGCGATGAAATAGCTCACTATAGCGACCTTGTGGCGAAATGAGACTCACAACACCGAAAGTCTCTTTTTCACAAGATATATCTTTAAGATCTTATTAGTAAGTGTCTCAGGTATACTTTACTGTGACTACTTAACACTTTAAGAGAGTAACACCTAACATTTAAACCTTTAAACATTTTCAAATCAAAAGGCTATAAGTTAAGATGTTGTTTCCTCTTCCAAACCAAGAGTGGTAGATTTTGAAAAATATTTTTGCTGATCAAAACATTTGATATATTTGAGAGAACATTTTTTCACTCCTTTTCTTTGAGTTCTTATAATCCATTATTTCTAATAGAGGTAGATTTACTCATTTTTGCATTCAAACCCAATCTTCATTAGTGAGTAAATATTTTCTCTTCCTTGGCTTGAAATAACTCATTCTTGATATATAAAGCACCACACCCTTTACAAACACCCCAACACACATATCTATAGGATTCCCTCGAAGATCCTAAGGGTAGAATAGTGGTTTCTTGAAGGTTCTGTCCCAAAACAAAGTTGTTCTTTAAACTATAGACAAAGAAAGTTTCTTCTACTTTGAAGATAAAATATTGGTCCAAAGGTTTAAAAGGCATTGGTTATGGACCAAAATTGTTCACGGCTATGCAATGCACTTTAATTGTTAGCACTCTCTATAGAGAATATGGTGGAAAATAATGTCTACTCGTTTGTAGCGTGATGAGGTTATAGGTATATTTTTTGTAGTTGTAAAACTCTACCATAGTGTATTGGTTGTTCTTATCGGCCTGAAATTTTACCCGTTAGTGAATTTTTTTCTTGTACATCTAGTCTTGTGCTTATTTTACCTTTTTAGCATCTTTTATAATCATTGTATTAATTAAGAAGATAAAATTGGAAAAATTCTAAAATTTAGTAAAATATTTTGTCACGTAGACTTTTGGATTGTTAAGCCCTTTTATAATAATAAATTAATAAACTTTTTTTTTGAATTAGGTGAATTAGTTTTTATTTGGATAGCGACCATCCAGATGCATACTCTCAAAATCCATAAGAAAAGTCTATGCAAATAAATCTAGACAATCTATATTTGAACCATCATCTTAATCATTTTTGGTTATAAGATCTATTGTTCACCTTTTATTTAAGATGTTTTGGAAGTGTTATTGCCATATCGATTGATACCTGACTGGGTAACGTGCCATACTGTATATATTATTGATGATATTCTCCTTTTAAAGAGTCGAAAGGATGAACACAAATTAGGTCCTTAATTGCTTATGCGTCCTTGATATAATGCATCTCATCAGATGTATCACTTCCATCCATGCTCATGACTTTTTCCAATTCCCCGATTTTTTTGTCTAACATCTATGACAATGATTGACTTTTCTCTCTCTTGGCCTTTTAAAACCTTGGATTGGGTTTCGAAGAAGAAGAAACTTGTCCTTATGATCCATGTGGGTTAAAATCTTGGGATACCTGTTGTCAAGCCCTAAATATCCTTTGAATGCGCCTATTCTGAGTCTTGGTTATATCAACTTTGGGTTCATTTTTCTTAGACCTTGACACATGTACCACATGCCACATCTCAGGAGCAACCTGATGTGGTTTAAACCCTTTGACTTTCTACCTATGTTAGAGAGACAATTCAATTGTACACACCTTAGGGTATTAAGCCACAAAATAATTTGTAACCCATTAACAAAATATAAATTTTGAGGGCCATCATCATCCTCTCAGTTAAAAACGAGTTAAGTGTACATGTTCCTCTTAAATCCTTGCCTTATATACTAAACATTTCTTCGAGGTCGAGCACCTATCTTAAACTAGTGTATCCTAGGAAATTTTTATATACTATGTGAAGGTCTGGGTAAACTACTTACTTATATTATGAACTCATGTACTTATAATGACCACATATTGGCTCGTAATATTTTGTTGGATGGCCTTGGGATGATATTGCACGAACATTACCATGACTTTTTCCTTTTCGAAGCCATAATTTTTCACATTTTAGCGTAATCCCCTCCACATAGTATAAATAAATGTTTTAATATCTTTGGGTTTGGGTCAATAATAGCCTTTTCTGGTTTTGATACTTTCGTTTCGCCTTAGTTTTAACCTTGAATTTACCCCGCCCACAATCTTTTAGCAATTGATTTGATTGTATGTTCGCCCCCGTCTCATTAGGAAAAGGATTTTTGATCAACCCCCATGGCATTGACTTTCTTTCTTGAAAATTTAAGCTTTCCTTTTCTATCTAATCCTGAATAATTTTAAAAAAAACAACATTAGTAGAATGAGACCAATTATTGTGTAATTTGTAATACTTTTTCCCTTTAAATTCATTATTACTCGGTATTCTTACATCATCATGAAACTTTAAAATTTTTGTACACAATAATTAATAAATAATTTCACATACTTTATTAATATCAAAAGAGGATATTTTAATCACTCCCCTTTTTTATCCATGCATAAGATTCTACTGAAATTTTCTTGTTGAACTAAATGCTCACAAACTATTTGTTCAGCTCCTATGATTTCTACAACACTTATATCTAGTTTTAGGTTTTCATAATATGTTTTGAAGGATGAGGTATTACTCTCCCGCTATTCTTATAAAATATCTTCATATCAGGGTACCTTGGTGGTCAATTATACCAGGTCCCTAAATTATGTTGCATCAAATCTCTTTCGACGCTTAAACTCCAAGCTATTTTGTGCTAGTTTAATAAATAATGATTCTGGAAGTATTACCTTACATTTGTACGTAAACCTCTTGAATCTTTTTATGAAGTGAACAAATTTTCTTCTTAACTTTGGTTAACCTAGCTATATCAACCATTCACACTTCTGGAACGTTTTTGAAGAATTGTGCAAGCAACACATTTTCCATTTGTTGCCAATTCTTGACAGAATTTAATGGCAAACTTATGAAACATATAAAAGTTATGTTTATTAAGGAACTAGAGAACAACCTTAGTTTTAAAATCCGTTCGTGCCCACATCTGCACACTAACTAGTAAACTTGACGACATTTCCGACATGGATTGACTCTTGTCACCATCAAAGAAAAGTTGTAAACTTAAATTCCCTTGGAAGTTCGATCCTATCCATCCATTCATGATATGATTTCCTGTACATAAGAGTTTGGAGCCCCTAAGCTAGAGGTCCACATATATTAAAATCAACTATCTTATTCCTCCTAACCATCCCCCGATTTTGCCTTATTGGTTGTACTACCTGTGGGTTTGCAACTGGTTCATGTTGCATTATCAACAGTGGGACTTGTAGAGGTATGTTTAGTTAAATTTGTAGATTTACCAGTAAAGGTGCTTGTAGTGCTGGGTCTATATCCTACTAAAAGGATCATTAATCATTCTCCTTCTATTTCCCAACCCCAGTTTCCAATTTGAACAAAGGATTGCTCACCATTATTTGGTTCGAAGTACTGGAAAAATTAGTGTTGGCGTTTTATATGCATTGGGGCCAAAGCATGTTCACTTGAGGGGAAGTCATTAAACCTAAAGGGTATCCCCATTGTTGGTAAACACCAATTCCTTCATCGATCCTAGTAGGATTGGCGAAAGAAAAGACATTACTGGCTTTTTATAATACTTATATATGCTCCCTTATTAGTGTAGTACTTCCTTTGCTCATCATGAAAATAAAAAATGTAAAACAAATACTCTATCTCCATAATATGTCAATTAAGACGCTTTTATTTTTGCACATTACATCCCCTAGAGCATGTCAATATTGACCAAATTTTTATCCCGTACTAGGGGGTCACTTTGTGATGGGCGCTGGTCTTGTGGGTCACAGTTAGTCTAAGAGATATTACTCTCACCTTCCATTAGCCTCGTACCTTCGATGTATATCAAACGGTTTCTATAGTATCTTATCGCTTGACCGAACTCATGACGGGAGGTATGTAGCAGGGAACTCGTTCATGTACGTCGAGTATATTAAATTCTCTCTCACATGTACTCTCCTCATGAGGTATATAATGAGGCAATTCAAGCACACTCACGTACATCATATGGCTTGTCCACCGTACTGATGAATGATTTCCCTTATAGATAAGAGGTATATCATGGAAGTCATACCAAAGGGGGGAGCCTTTCCACTAACCTAACAAGTGCATAACCCTTATATAGGCATCAAACCTAGGGCACTCATATTTAGTTTTCCCGTTAACATGCAAAACTCTGTCGAAATTTCGAGTCGGCGTACCGCCAAATTTTTTATGACATTTCGCCTTTTTTCCAAAATAGGACCCCGTCCGTGAGCCCAAAAATAAGTCAAATCGTGTCTTACAAATTTTCAAACCCTATTTTCCTAGGCTCGGGTCCTGTTCAACATTTTTTCTACCTTTAGGCAAACCTAATATAAGTGAAAACCTAATAATAACATTATAATCACGCTGAAATTCCTCTTATTTTCCCTCATTTTTTGAAAATAAAAAATTCCAAAAAACTTTTCTCTTCCTCCTTTCAAAATACACACACAAAAAAATTCTCCCTCCTTTCAAAAATAAATTCGAACCATTTTTCCTCTCAGGTCGATCACATACCCATTTTTAGCGTGGCTCTCTATTGGCTTCGATCTTTTGTCAAACCACCCCGAAGCTCCATCAGCTCTTTTGCTACTTCATACGAGTTTGGGATTTACCTTTACGAGCTCTTCATGGAGAACACTGACTAAGCACCGAACGTGCAGTCCGATCTGATGGCCATCTTAGCCCAACTCAGTGCCAAGATTGATAACCTCCAACCCGAGATCCATGAAATGCAGCGTCACCGAGCCTGGATTCTTGAAGAACTCGAGGTTCATTTTCCTCATGCCATGGATCCACCTACTCTCGAGCCTGTCTAGGTACCAGAAGAGTATCATCATGCTCTGCATGCTCCACCTCCCAATGGTCCTCCTCCAGTTCAAATCCTTATGCCGAACCTTACGCAACTAGGGGCTAACGTGCCAGTACCCGTGGATCTTAATGAGGAGGAACTGAATAGGGTTAATGAAGACCTCAAATTGCTGTCAAAGAAGTCCATCAAGTCAAGATATTCGAGAACTACATGGACCACACCCATATGTCCCCTATCCCAAAGCCAGATTACTAGAGAAGTTTAAGATGAAATAACCTAAACACCCTAACATGTTTTAGTTAATAAATAAAATTACAACTCTTTTAAATTTAATTTAAAACTTGATTGAAACCGTTGTACGCACGAACACAAATAAAAACAGATTTATGATGCCACTGCTAAAATAATATAATTTAGAATGGGATGAGGCAAAGCTGAAATTGATGCAATATTTGTTCTCGAGGAAACCAACATGGTTGGAAACCCCGTGTCCCTAGTTCCAGGACAACTCACACACCCAAGTCCACTATTACCAATTACAAACTACAGATTATAGTCCACCAGTTTATAATGATTTAAACTAGGCAAATACAATCCCGTACACCCAGCATAGTCTAAATACAACCCAACTTCACTAACAATCAGTCAACCCCAAAACACCCAAGTAATAGCGCCTATCACTCACTTACTACACATGCACAACTACACACTCAAACCCGAGACCTTGTGAAGTTGTGCAAAACAGAAATTTAATTTATAAAGTTTATTTTAAATAAAACATAAAAATTATCTTAGTTAACAAAATGAGACTAAACACGCACTAGGTTATGTTTTACATTTAGTTAACAAGAAAAATTACCAATCAATGACTAAGTGAAAGGTAGGTACATATTTAAACACTTACTCCTGAACAGTTTTTTGCACAAGCCAAAACACACATCCAAAATAATCTGATTTTAAAGTAAGATAAATATGTTTTAATCAGTTCAGAAAATTCAGGTTACCAACTCAAGTTGTCTTAAAAATAAATTAACCACACACACACGAGATTAAAACAGCCCAAACCCAATTTTAGTTAAGTCCAAGTATAGTCCAAGATTAAATTGAGTTAGTCCAAGTTAATATGAGTTGGTCCAAGTTATGACACGAGTTACAATCTGAGTTAAACCTACTGAGTTACTACCTAGTTTAAAGCCGAGTTATACCAAGATTAAATCAGTGGGATTAACACATACACGAGTTTAGATCAAGCCATAAATCAGATCTAAAACATAAAGCAAAAAACAAACGCAACCCATACCAGATCTGAACAAAGAACATCGCAAAAAATTATATGCATATATGTATGTATATATATATATATATAGATATATAGAAGTATATATAATATATATCGTATATATATATAGACGTAGATATATAAATGTATCTAATACTTACAGAGAAAGCCTTAATGGCTTTTGGCAGAAGTGTTCGACCTAGAAAAAAAACGTAGAAGACTACACTCAATACAGTAGGTCACCACTGAGAAGGACAACTAACCCACACCAAACCGTAGAGCTAATCCAAGCAGTAATATTTAGCCCACAACATTTAGCCTAACAAAAAAACACCTCTTTAAACTCAAACCACACAACCCCTAAATATTGAAATCACACCAAATAACCACTAACACTCGTAAACTATCTCACAAAGTAAGTCGCACAGCAAGGTCTGATTGAGGTAAAGATCAAAAAAAAAAAATTAACCTCTCAATAATGGCTGAAGATCGTAGAAGTGTAGAGAGAGAAGGTGTTGGCTGCCGTTTAAAATTCTCAAACCCTAAAAAAACAAAGACCAGCTCGTATAGCATATAGGAACCCCAAAATGGCAGGGCTCATAAATAATAAACCATTCTCACAAGTTTAAAAATGGGAAATCAGAGGAGGCAAAAAATCGTAAAACACAAGCCTCAACTGCAATTGAAGACACCACACAAAGACCCCGGGCCACTCAAAAAGACATACACTAAAATGATAACACGAGTCAACCAAACGACAAAAAAGGCAATCGTTTAAGCTAGGGATATAAAGGTTTGAACTAAACAAATGTTATGACTAATTCAAAATATTATATATATCCCATACCAAACACGAAGAATTGTCTATTAATACAAAAAAACATAGGACATATTATGATAAAAACAAACATTTAAACATAAAAAAACAAATAAAATAATATTTATGAAAAAATATTTATCTTCCAAATAAATTTAAAAGAGTAAATAAAAGATAATATTTCTAAGGGATACACAAAATGTTGAAAAAGTTAACGTCTCAAAATTAAGACAGTAAAAAAAACAATTTCACAAGATGCCAGACATCGAGAAGTTTGAAGGAAGTGGACCCCTGATTGTTCACCTTAGAAGTTATCACCGAGCCATGACCCTCCTTTATGCCTCTGAAGAGTCAATGGCCCAAATCTTTCAGCATACCTTAAAAGAAAGTTCCCACCGATGGTTTATGTTCCTTGAAGAATCCAGACTCTGTAGTTGGGTGGATATTGCCTAAGAATTCATGTCTGAGTATAAGTACAGTGAGGAACTAGATCTTCTTAAAAAGAACCTTGGGGAAATAGTCAGTAGCTTCATAGGAAGGTGGACAAATAAAGTTGTTACCATGACCAACAGACCCCTCGAGGTGGAATAAGTCAGTATCGTGAAAAAGAACTTCTTGCCTCATATTCGAGCGTCTATGGGAGGATAGTATTACCCACACTTTCCATCCCTTCGAGAAGTTGGAGTAGAAATTAAGGAACACAACACCAAAGTCAAATCTGAGCCAAAGAAGGTGACTAAAAAATTCACCCCCAAAAGTATGAGAAGCCCACCACTGCTACGGTCTCAACCATCAATAATATTTCCCAACTTGCTACCTCTTGGGCATCGAGAAGTTGCCTTAATCCTACCAAGAAAGAATACATCGAGCTCCATGCTTCCCTGTTCAAAGTCTACCAGGTCCGATTAAGCCAAAATCTCATCAAACCTTTGACTCCCCATCCATTACCAAATCCACTCCCTAAAAAATTCAAACCCAATGCCCGTTGTGATTTCCACCAATCCGCTGGTCATACTACCAACCAGTGCCTCCACATTAGGAATGTGATCTAAGGCTTAATTGATCGGGGTATCATCTCCCCACCGGCTAATCCTAAACTCAATACCACTCATAACCCACTTCAAACTCATACTAATGCCATCTTTATAGCGAGTGACCCAGTATTTGACCCATCTACTCAAATTGTGCCCTAGAAAGCACCCATTGTCCCGATAATCTCACCTAAATCGCTCAAGGTTTGCCCATATTTGATCCTACACCCTACCTGCTTCATCGATCAAGCTTTGTCACTCCTTACAAGGGTCTTCATTACCTTTAGCACGCGGTATTAAGGGAAAGACCTGGAGTTACTAGCTATATTATACCAACTCTTAGAGTTTGGGTTGAAATTGCTGGCCAAGATAACTGTTAATTGTTGCAAATTTAGTGACTTATTCATGGAAGCCTGAAAGTGGGCTTGGAAATCAAATGAATGGTGGTACCTATTGAAAAAGTCAGTCTAGATGATGTGGTACAAATAATGGCCGATGTATTTCAAGAGACAAGTGAAATATACAACATTTCCGAGTTGCTTATCGCTTTGAAGCTTTAGGGATGGTTGGTCCCTTCACTCCTACACCTCCCCGATGAGTGGGAAAATTTTTACAATGAATCCGTCGAGGTTATTGAATGTATTGATTTCTCTTGGTAAGAGGACATAATCGCGACCGAATGGGGGGATGATTTTAACAGTTTAGACGACGAACCTAGTTAGAAGAAGCCAGTCTAGTAGCTAGACTGTGTGGAATGATATCCTTTGAAGATCTATTAGAGGAAATTAATATGGTGGCCATTCAGCCAAAGGTAGATGAAGACACGAGGTTCTTTTTCTTCCCCACCTCAGTAAATCAAATGAATAGGTTAGGGAGGCACTACAAAGATTCGAATACTCATATGATCGAAAGAAATAAAGGAAAGGGAGTAACCGAAGAACTTACCATTCTAAAATTGACTATTGAAGAGATCAAAGTCCTTAACCAACTCAAGAAAACCCAAGCCAATATCACCCTATGGGGTATCTTTATGTCCTCTCAGTTTCACTGGAATGCTTTGATAAAGCTCCTCACCGGGCCTACAGTCCCTCCTTTCACCACTCCCAAAGAAGCCGTAAATATGGTTGGGTCCTTAACCTCTTCCAAATTCCTCTCCTTTTTCAAAGAGGAGATATCAAAGACTGGTTCAGACCATAATTATTCCCTCAACATCTCCATTAATGTTTTTGGAAAGACAGTCCCACTTTCACTTATTGACAACGTATTTTCTTTCAATGGCTGTCCTCTCTGAACCTTCAATTGTTTGGGATTAGAAGTCAGTGATCTCACTCCCACTTTTGCCCTCGTGCGTGATTATGGCAATACCCATCGAGAGGTAATGGGGTCCATAAAACTCATAATAGGAGTTAGACCTATCAATCATGTCACCAAGTTCCAAGTCACTGACATACCGACATGTTTCAGTATACTCCTTGTCCGTCCATGACTTCACAGTATCCGAGGGGTATCTTCTTCTCTTCATCAGAAATTGAAATTCGTCGCTAAAGGCCAGGATATCACCATATTAGGGGACGATGACAACATAGATAATGCCAACACTAGCAATTCAGCATTAGAAATTCAGCATGGGATGAATGACATGCTCCTCTCTGGTTTCAGAGTTGATCAACTTCCCCTTCCAGCAAGAGATAATTTTAAAGACCAATTCTATCTGGAACACAACCTTCATGGCAATGTTAATTGATTCAGATGTTCAAGAACATGTACTTAATACCAGGAATGGGTCTACGGCAAAGCCAACAAGGGATTCTTGAGCCCATAATCCTAAAAAGGCCTTTCCTCAATGTGGCTTATGTTGCCAACCTTCACTAGAGGAACTCAAAGCACTCCAGTGACCCATATCGAAAAGAGGCTTAGAAGAGCAAATGGCCGTTTTAAGAGACTATTTGAATGGAAGAATTATCAAGGAGGTCAAATACTTCCTTTCTGTGGATTCCCTGAGCCGTGGTATGACCATGATGACAAGATGATGAAGTCTAGGCTAGAAATATTCTTTCAAGATGATAACTCTTGGGCTAAAGACTGCAAACATGAAGTACAACCCTCACCGAGAAAGATGTGACAGTTATCGAGGATTTTGAGGAAAGTGATTTCGAGGACTCATTTGACTTATAAATATTGGGGTTGATTCTCTTCATAATTCGCTCAGACGTCGCACTGTCAGACCCATACGGCTAGATCACAGCTGCTGACATGCCTCTCCTAAGTTAAAATGTCGTTCCTGTCCAACGTGCTCAGATTTAACCTGACCCTGCTATTCACCCTATCCAAGTCTCTTCATCTGACATTGTTGTTCCTTTTTTTGATATCAATGTAACTGAGACCTCTTTTGACGAGGGTTTTCAATGTTATTTTTCTCAAAAATTAAATAAACGAGGATTTTAAGTATCTTATAGTGCCTCACATTGATTATCTTGATTCTAGTCAAACCTTTGATGATGATGATTTTACGAATGACCAATTCTTAACTAATCTTAATAAGGAGAATAAAAAACAACATAATCGCAGTTAAATTATTGATGATGAGACTATTTTTATTAATCTCGATTGTAGTAACCATCAATGCAAGATTAAAATATGATCAACCCTTAATGAGCATGAGTGCACAATTTGAAGAACTACTGAAACAATTCGCGGACATCTTCACATGGTTCTATGATGACATGCCCAATATTGACCCATAAATATCTCAGCAAGAGATTCCAACATTCGCAGAATACAAGTCGGTCAAATAGGAACTAAGAAAAATCTGCACCGAATGGTCGCTTAAGGTTAAAAAATAAGTAGTCAAAGTTGAACGTGGGTTTCATTTGCGTGATCGAATACCCAACATGGTTCGCCAATATCGTCCTTGTGCTGAAGTCGTGGGGAAAAGTTCGCATGTGCCTCAAATATTGGGATTTGAATAAAGCATCCCCAAAAGATGATTACCCATTACCTAACATCGACATGATCGTGGACAACACGACCAACCACACCCTCAAGTCATTTTTCAATGGATTCATCGAATATATCCAAATCAATATGCACCTTGACCATCAGGAGAAAACCTCCTTCATCATCTCATGGGGAACCTTCTACTATAGTGTCATGCCACTCGAACTCAAGAATGTCGGGGCTACCTACCAAAGGGCTACCATAACTATCCTGCCCGACCTTATTCACAAAGAGGTCAAAGTTTATGTAGATGCCATGATTGTCAAGTCTAAGACTCAAGAAGGTCATATTACCTCCCTCCAAAAGTTCTTCGAGCAACTATAATAATATTAGATGCGGATAAATCCACATAAATGTGTTTTAAGAGTCATGAAAGGAAAACTCTTGGGATTCGTGGTCAGTGAGAATTCCTACCAAACTGAAAGCCATACTTAACATGGCACCACCACAGATAGAGAAAGAAGTCTGAGAATTCCTGGGTAAACTATAGTACATCTGTAGGTTGATTAGACAACTGACTTCTATTTACGAACCCAATTTCAAACTTCTCCAAAAGGATTCAACTAAAGTTTGTAATGCGGCCTGCCAAGAAGCCTTTGACTGAATCAAGCACTACCTCACCCGACCTTCGGTGCTTATGCCTTCACAGCCAGGTCTCCCCCTCTTCTTATACTTGATCGTAACAGATACCGTAGTGGGTGATTTTTTTGCCTAATACATTGAAGAATTTCATAAATAAAGAGCCATTTATTATGCGAGTCATAAATTGGCTGGATACGAAGTCAATTACACTGCTTTGGAGAAAGTATGTTTCTCCCTAGTCTGAGTCACACAGAAGTTATGGAACTGAACGCTTGTTATTCCCATTAGACAAGTATCCTTAATGGATCCCATCAAATATTTTCTAGAGAAGATCGCTATATCCATCCGAATGGCCTGTTGGTTGATGTTTCTATCCTAGTTCGATATTATGTACGTCACGTAGAAATATATGAAAGGGAGAGCCATCTCCAACTACCTTGCTAATTACCTTATGAAAGGAACTGATGTTTGTTTATCTGAATTCCCAAACAAAGATATACTCTGCACCTCTCAAGGGGACCTTAGATGGAAAATGTTCTTTGATAGATACGCCAACAAGAAATGATACAACATTAGGATACTCTAGATCACTCCTCATAACTTTCACACCTCCGTTGCCATTAAACTAGACTTTCCATACACCAACAACATGACTGAGTATGAAGCAGACACTATAGGCCTCAAGATCGCCCTCAACAAAGGTATCAAACACTTAGACATCCACGGAGACTCTGCCCTCATCATTGGCCAAATCCTTAGAAAATGGAAAGTTAAAGATGAGAAGCTCCTACCCTTTCATGCCCACCTAGAATAACTAGCCTCCCAGTTCAAAGATGTCACCTTCCAATACCTTGCTCGTGTAAAGGAAAATCTAGATGACACCCTTGCTACCCTAAACTCTATGGTCGACATGCCTGAGGGAATAATAATAACCCCTTTGCTAGTTCAGAAACAAGTTATGAGCACCCACTGCTACCACATTGAACTTGTTACCGAGGAAGATTTTAATTTTCCTGAGTTATGGTAATATGACATTTGACACCTCCTCAAACATGGTAGGTATCCTCAAGACACAGATAAAAAAGAACGTACAACCCTTCACAAACTGGCTGCCCAGTACATCATCTGCGATAAGGTGCTTTTCAGGAGGAACTTTGATGGAACCCATTTGCATTGTATAACAGGGGATGATGTTGAAGAAATAATGCAGAAGATACACAATGGGGAATACGATACCCATATTAATGGTCACATTTTTGCCAAAAAAATCATCCGTCAAGGATATTATTGGACCACTGTGGTTCACGATTGCACTGTCTATGTACGAAGATGCCTAGAATGCTAGAAATTTGATAATGTCTAATAGTTACCTCCTAGAGAACTATACTCTGGCCCTTCTCCACCTAGGGCTCTGATATCAAAGGGAAGGTTACTCCTAAATCTTTAAATGATCACGAATTCATCCTAGTCTCCATTGATTACATCACTAAATGGATTAAAGCCGAGTTATACGCAATATTAAATGCCAAGGAAGTGGCCAAGTTTATCCGAATGAACATCATCTACCCACATATTTCCCCATGAGTTAGTACAGATAATGGGCTCCACTTTGAGCCGAGGTCACATGACTAGTTGATAAATACGGGAATCAGAGACACAAATCTTCTCCCTACCGACCCCAAACCAATGGTGTTGTCAAAGCTACCAATAAAAGCCTTAAAACCATAATCAATAAGATGACTGGGTCTTACAGAAATTGGGTCGATCGGATCCCTTACTCCCTTTGGGGCTACCACACTTCAATTAGGATGCCTACTTAGGCTACCCCTTATTTTTTAGTATACGACATGGAAGAAATAGTACCTGTTAAGCTAAAAATACCTTCCCTCCACGTCATGATCGAGAGACGTTTAGACGAATTATCGCTTTTGGATGAAAAGAAGCTGAAGGCACTATATCATATAATAGGGTACCATCACCAGATAGCATTATCATTCAACCAAAAAGTAAAGGACCGATGTATCCAGGAAGGAAACCTTGCCCTTAAGGATATCACAGAAACTATCTGGGACCCCAAAGATAAATTCAAACCGAATTGGAGCGGCCCCTACGCCGGGAAAAATATTCTCTCAGAAGGCTCCATTATGCTCAGAGGCCTCAATGGAGAAGAGATGGCGCGTTCAGTCAACCTGGAACGTCTCAAGAAATTTTACCCTTAGTACAAAATCTCGACGCGCTACGACTCTTCTCATCCCCCTTCTATTTAAAACAAAATCTTTATTTCCCCTAACCTAGAACTACGTGGGACCTGATCCTATCAAAAAAAATTATTTTCATAATGAAACTCGTGAAAATTTCTAAAATCCCAGAGGTATGTAGGAAGCCCATATGCCATACATAGACTCGGTCCCCTTCTTTTTCATAAAATCCTATTCTTTTCTAATCTCTGAGAACGGCAGTCCATTATATCATTTACATGAACTAAAGGATTATGTATTCCTTAGCGATTAGTATAGATAATTTTAAATGCAAAACTCATCAAGAGGCACAACAAAAAATGATCAAAATTAATTTTTATTTTTGAATAAGGAGCATAGCGCCGTTACACGAAGTATCAACGAAGGGGAGCTAAACAACCCCCTTCCACTGATTAAACCTTTCTTAAACAAACCTAATCCTTACCTAGATTCAAAAAATTATTCCAAACCCCATAAAAATAAAAAAGCTATAAAATTACCCTAGCTTCATAACAAATCAACCAAGCTTCATAAACATTTCCTTCAACTGCCTAACGGCCCCGCTTCATCATCATTTCTGGCCCGAGAGGTCCTCAAGTCTCCCTATCCTGGTTAACACTTCGTATGCGCACCATGGAGTGGTACACCCTAACAAGCCTGGACAAGATTAAAAGACTGTCCTCCATGGCATTTAAGGCAATGAACCACCTTTAATCGATTTCTTCTGCCATGATTTTCTCTACTACCCTCTTCCACAACCATTTCAGGTAGTCCCCAGACACATGCCATGCCCCTCCTACAGACTATGACGGATGGATAGAAGGCCAACGACGCTGCCACAAAGGAGCCTAGCATTATCCTTAGTGATTCAGTTAGATCCTCCACCGGGAAAAAGTTCGTTATGCGATACAAAACAATTTATTCCCACCTAACCTGGCACAGAAGCGCCAGGGGAAATAGAGGGAAGTATGCCAAAGGCCAACCAACCGTACATACAAAAGAGGCTGTAAGTCTCCCCACCAGGTCACTAACCAATGAAGATACTGTGATCCATACTCCTCAAACCAGTTAACCCAGTTCTCTATCGATGGGCTGAAGCTGAAGAAAGACTGGATAAAAAAATTAGTCACGCCCACCAAGGGATACTCATGAACAACATCACCAGGATCTCCCTCAGAAAGGCATAACGACACTCCTTCCAAGAATCTAGACTGTTCAGGGTCTCAGCCAGCACCACCTTCACAAAATTATGGAGATAAAACATCCATGTCGTTATCGTAGCCACTTGGGATCCACTATCAAGTCCCTTGTCACTCGTAAAAGCCTGATAGTAACGCCCAAGGCAACTGTTCCAGCAAAGCCAACATCCTTAACACACCTCAAGCGCACTGAATGCATAACCGCCTGAAGAGAAATAATTCCTCCAGTAACTAATGAATGAGCCTTTGAAGGAGAAATATGGAGCAACTCTGCCAAAAATCCCTAAGGAGAATAGAAAAATTCGGGCATAGCCACCGCCACAATGGGGATGACACCCAACAATGCCCAAAATTATTCATAGGTGGGACAGACCTCACCGAGGTCAAAACAAAAGATATGGTTCTCAGGATACCAGAATTATACTACCGCTGCTAACAAGTTCCAATCTATGGCTCGATTATGCCACAGAGAGACCTGATGCAGGTTGAAAGCATCATTTTCCACATTGTATAGGCACATGGCCTCCAGACCATTAAGGTAATAAGTGCATCTTTCATACATGGGAAGATCCATTTGGGGAATAAGAAATGAAAAGCAAGAACAAAAATATGGGTATTGGTGGAGAAAGCACATCCCTTACCCCTACCTTTATACTCAAAATCCTTGGCAAAAGATAAGAACCCTAGAAAGTCGATTAATTCTCAGCTCCACAGGACTACACTGATGTGCAGGAAAGTTCAATCAAAGACTAGGGACAATTTGACTTGACTCCCATGCTGATAGGCAGGTCAAGGGGTATACCAATCGGCACCCCATTATTTTGGAAAATTCCATCTTTCCTCTTTTAACAAAATCAATTTCCAAAAAAAAAAATCTTTATTTTGAAAAATTTCCTCTGGGTGATTACTTTTCAGTTACTCATTTCTCAATTTATTCTCCTTAAAAAATCATTTTCATTCTCAAAACAAAATCCTATAAAAAAAATTATTTTTTAATTACTTTGACTTTTTTTTTTCTAAAATAATAACCATTTTGCCTTCTAATTCCATACTCATCTCTATCTCTCATAAATAATCTCCGCATAAAATTAAAAGCGCATATACGATAAGTCATTGAATCAAGAAAAAGCTAAAAAAGAAAATGCGTATTTTTCATACATAGTTTTTCTTCAATTGGTTACATTTTGCAGATAGAAAAGAAAAATACAGAAAAATATAAGTGGGACTTTGCCTGAACCCTCAGATTTCCTTCTCAAGCCCTCGACCCCTGTAGTGGATGTGCTTTCCCGACGATGAGTAGTGAACCCTCCACTCCCAGAACCCGAACCCTCATATGAGGTGGCAGACGACACAAAGAAGGAATGATTCGACTTCTTGATATAATCTGACATAGAGGCCATCCAGTCCATGATATCCCTCCACCAGTAGGTCGACACCCGAACAACTGCAAGCAAAAAAGAAACAACAAAAGACAAATCAGCCAGTAAAGAAGCAAAGAGGAATCAACAGAAAAGAGAAGGAAGAAAGGATATACTTCAGGACGGAGGGCCTCATCTATAAGCCCTGTGAACCAGGAAGCTGACACATTAGGACGGTGCAGCACTCTCAGTGACTCCCCTCTACTCAGTCGAAAATTGTAGTAATGGGGAGTAACCTAAATGATCGGAGCCTCCTCTGCCACAGACATGCCATCACATGTGTTGTGGGCCATTCCCACCGGTGTGCTAGTACCCCCACCTGAAGCCGTAGAGGGTGGAGGTATGTTCTTCACACCGTAGATATAGGAAGGCATCAGCCACCTCGTCACAAAAATCATAGATCGCCACTGTATGTGTATAATGCGTATAGAGTACGCTAATCATCATTGTCGCTCGGGCATTGTCTGACATCTCTCTCACCCGCCTCATGTACATAGGGGAACTTACGGTGGGACCGCCACCTCCTCCTACACGATCTGCCTCACCACCCTCTCTCATAAGTACCAGATGTACCCAAACTCATGAGCAATCAATCATTGCATCCGCGAATGTAGGCTGGTCAACCCAGTATCCCGTGAAGTCATACCCCAGGGGTAAAATGTCACCTGCAATCCCCAATAGAGAATATGTATGTACTTAAGAAACGAAGGTGCTAAGGAAGAACTTAGAAAAGATGAAAGATGATCTGGTTGCTCGTTAGGGCATTCGGAGCCCGCCGCACGTCCGCCAAAGATAAAGATTGATTTAACCACAAACTTTATCGTTGGAACATTCGATAAACTCTTACAAGTCCTCATCCTTCAGGGATGTCAACCCCACATTGTGCCCAATCACCTCATAGAACTACGTTTGCAAACGACAAGATTCAACAAAATGTAACAAAAGAATAATGCAAGGAAATGCATAAAAAGAAAATAGTTATAATGTTACCTCTAGAATATACATGGCTTCCATTAAAGTCTGCTGGCAGCACCAACGAAAAGAATATAAAGAAGAATAAAGGGATGCCAAGGTCAGGGTCCCCCAGTCATACAGATGAATGTCCAAAATCATCCTAAAATACGGTAAGAACCAAAGATGGATGACGTTGTCGCTCGTCGCCACCAAAAATCCACCCAAGAAAAGTAAAATAAACAGATGGGTCATCTGCCTCAACTGTCACCCGTCGATCACGTCCACCTCCTCCTCGTTAGCATCTCCTTTAAAGCGGAAATGAATATAGGATCCCCAAATAGGATCCTACCCAAGTCCCCTAACGCCGCCTGCACTGCCTCCGGTGTTACCCTTAATGTGCGGTCCACCACTATCTGTAACCCCACACAATCAATCCCATCTTCTTCTTAACGTCTATAGGAGTAATAGTCATCTCCCTAAAGCCAAGATGAAATGTATGGGAAGTGTCGCACCACCTCTCCCCTAGAGTGCACAACACCACAGTAGAATGCAGTGTCTCATCCAAAGTCTGCGCCAAATGGCTGATACCAGCATAGGAAACCATCCAGTGCACCATAACAAATAGCTTCTCCCAAACCTCCTTCATTCCCGTTCTCCATCGAGACCGAATGATCAAAAAATTAATGTTAGTTTGCAAAAGAAGAAGAAAAACCCTTCATTAGAACAAAAATAAGGAGAAAAATGAAATGAAATACCAAATGTCATGAACTTACGTAGCCACTAGGGTTATTCATCCTTGAAGAACGGTGATATGCAAGATCGAGTATTAGGATGCGCTCATTGGCTACATGCTTAAAAAATTCAAAAGCATTCTCATTGCCCAAAGCAAGGGGCACCATGAACTTCCTCTCTAGGCCAGCCCAGTCATAAATAGCCATCCACTCAGTGTTGTATCCCTCATTTGAAGTCCCATCCATTTGAAGTCTTGAAGAAAAAAGGATTTAGGAATGGTTTTTAGAGAGAAAAAAAAGATTCAAACACTTGAAGGTGTAAAAATGGGGTGTGATTGCCCCCTTTTAATAGAAGGCTAAGGGGCATGCCGATCGGTAACCCCCTGACCATAATGATTGATAACTGCCTTTTACTCTTCCTAAGGAAGTACAGGAGTCCATTACCTTGCCGATTATCACCCCTCCAAGACTGCCTATCAGCACCCATTTTTAAATTTTGTACAAAAAATGCCAAAAAAATCTAGGAAAATCTAGAAATTGCCCAAAAAAATCCCAAAAATCCTTGAAAAATATGCAACATCATTTATAGAGCACTAATCCTCTTACAAATTCTCAAAATCCCCATCAGGATTAATCTTACACCTTTACCCTCAATATATTCCACAACAGAGCACATGATGCATCCGCATCTAAGTCTACAACAATTCCCCAGCTAAAATTCCAAAATAAAACATCCCCCGATGGAGTCTAAAAAATAACACAATCCCCAACAGAACCACAAGTGCACCTGAACCCCCAAGATAATTTAAAAATCCCCAGGAGTGCAATTCCCCCGCTATAACTTAAGGTCCTCAGAATTAACCTCGATCGAAAGAATGAGTCATCATAACTTAAGGTCCTCAAAATTAACCTCGACCCACAAAATTATCCATCACAACTTAAGGTCCTCAGAATTGGTTGTCACGACTTTAGGTCCTCAGAATTGGCATATGCCCTTAAAATGGGTCATCACAACTATAGGTACTCATAATGAACCTTGGTACTTAAAATTAGTCGCTAAAACTTATGGTCCTTAGAATTGACCTCGACCTTCAAAATTGGTCGCTACATCTTTAGGTACTTAGAATTGACCATGACCCTCAGAATTGGTCATTACATCTTTAGGTCCTCAAAATTGGTCATCAAAACTTCAGGTTCTCAGAATTGACCTTGGCCCTCAAAATTGGTTGTTGTGACATTAGGTCCTCAGAATCGACCTCAAGATGTAGAATTGGTCAACCCTAACATCACTTATGTCCTTAGAATTAGCCTCAACCCGCTGAATTGGTCTCCCTACCTACTTAAAAACCAATCTTAACATATCTTTAACCTATAGAGCGGGTCATCCTTGTCTCTTTAAGTCCTTAAAATTGACCTCGACCTACTGAATTGTTCATCCTCATCTCCTTAGTACCTCAGAATTGAGCTCGACCCATCGAATCAGTTAACCTCATCCCCTAGGTCCACATAATTATCTATCATTCGATGTTTGTCACTTATTCCAAGCTCACCGTAGATTATCTCTTTGTAAACACCCCATCCTAAGACCCCCTAAGCACCTCCTTAGGTCCCCAACACCCACTCGTTCACCATAAACCTTAGGTCTTACTCCGACTACTGTTCTGGAGGCTATTGAGTACTCCTGGGCCCATTTGACTATGATGAACTTTCTCTTCTGAGAAAAAAATTAATGAATCTTCGAAGGGATCTAAATCCCCTTTCCAATTGTCCGCCTTGTGTGAGAATCGGCCTTACGGTTCGAATGAACGATCCAATTTATTATTGAAAACTAATGTATAGTCCACAGAGTGATCACGAACCCCGCTTAACTCCACTAAATTTTTTCTAATAAGTATAATCTCAATGAATATTCAAAGGGTAATACCCTTTCCAAGGGTTTGCCCTGTGCATGAATCTGCCTTATGGTTTAGACGAATGACTCATTTTACTCTGAGAGTCATCGAGCGCTTTTGTGACACGTTTAAGCTTGGCTAACTCTTCAAACCAAATAAAGCTTAATGAAATCTCGAAGGTCTCCGAATACTCTTTCCAAAGGTTCATCCCATGTGTGAATCGACCTTACGGTTCGAACGAACGATCCGTTTTCCTTCAGGATTTTTCTATCTAGTGACTAATGGACACATCTGAGCCCCATTTGACTTAGGTTAACTCCAGGACCCATGGGTTTCTTAATGGATTCTTAAAAGTCTATGAATAACCTTTTCAATGGTCTATTCGGTGTGTGATTCTGATTTACGATTCACATTTTACGATTGTTCTTAAAAAAACATGCCTTCAACTGCCGAATGGCACCCCCGGGATCCCGCCTATCGGTAGTGTGTCTAGGGTTATATGCCGATAGGTAGACTAATGACCCTACCGATCTACACCCCCATGGACCTTTAATTATAGTCCATGAACTCACTTTGAAAGGCACCCCTGAACATCCATGTCCGTAATTCAAAGAACATTCTATCGAATTCAGAGTTGTTCCCCTCCTGAAAGCTCCATTTCCCACATTCCTTCAATACTTTTCATACTCCTTTTAGTAAATTATCACCCACATCATCATCTCGTTGTAAGATCAACACATCTACAATCAAGATCCACTTAAAGTCTTCATAAGGAGGTCCAATTATCCACCCTTGTCTTTAAATTCTCTTATTTAAGCATTAGTAACTTTTTTTCCACTTTAGTTATTTATTTCATTACATCATATACCCTAATTTCAAAACTTTATTATTAGTATTTTCACATACTTTAGTTTCATAAAAGACGAAAAATAAGAAAAATAAGGTTTACTTGTAAATTCCAAACAGGGAATTCTCATCACATTTTTTCACACTAAAACACCTTTTTCTACACACACACACACACACACATAAGAAAAGTGCCCGATTGGATTTATGAATTAAACCCCACCTCAAATTTTCTTATAACTTCGTGGACTTTGATTCCCTTTACTACGTAGGCTTCTTGGGTAAATCCCTAGACTCGGGTCCTCCCTTTTACAAATTTATTACCTTGTTCTTATCATATATTCTTAATATATTTGATATGATTGCTTGATTGTGTCTTGTTCGATGCACGCATTTGTTCTTATATATTGACTTGTGAATTGGCAAACACTTACATTATACTTTGAATTACTATTTTAGGAACGCTTCTAAGGATGACTTCACTCTGACTTTGTCCATGATGCGAGTTGAGTGATTCCATTCTCAATTTATATTATGCACATAAGCACACACTTTATGGAGTTTAATAGAAGAATATTAACACATGCCCATGAGAGACCGAAAGATCAGGATGGGTGCCTAACACCTTCCCTTTCCATAACATAGTCCCTGGACCTTTGAACTACTTAGTTTCACAAGCATTTGTATTTTCCTTGATGTCGTTCTCTCGAGGCGAAAATATTTCTTTTACCTATTTTGTGAAAAATAGGTTGGCGACTCTACTCTACATATCACTCCACATCGATGACGACCGAGAGCCCCAAGAAAGGATGCAATCATGTGCGTACGTCGGAAGGGATGGAAAGGGGAGGAGATGATCCTACTCAGAGACCCTCGCCCGCCCTTAGGATGACTAAAAGTCTGTTAATCGATACGAAGAATTCATCGGCCTTCGAAGGGAGAAACATAAAACTCTCCAATATCCTAGTCAATGATGAAAATGAAAGGGCCATGATGAGTGATAGTAGTGTGAAATTTATATGGTCAACGTGTGGTTTATAGTGAAACACGTTTAGGGGAAATTATCAATGAATTTCTTCGACCTGATGTATAAATCTTTAGGATGTCCTTATAAGAGGGTGAAAACTTAAGGATATCCCTAAAGAGAAGAATCTCTTTACTTGAGGCGAAACTACTATCTGGTTCACTCTTAAAATAAATTTAGGGGGTAGGTCTTAAAATTTTTATAGGATAATTTTTTGAAGAAAAACACCATCCAAGGATAAATTTGGTTTAGGTTTCGTTAATGGTGAAAGATCTACATCTAGCGAAGTTCTCTTTGCATCGCTATCCATTTTGCCATCTACCATTGGTGAGTTTTCTTCTAATGATGTATCTATAGAAAGACAAAGGAAGGTGACATTCACGTGTACCTATTATAACAAATAGGGGCACGTGAATGAATTTTTCTTTAAACTTAGGAAAAAATAACTTAGACGCCCCGTCGACCAAATTGAACCATAAGATAGGACATCTTAGAGAGTTTTGTGTATTTATTTAACCCTCTTTACCTTTAGATCACTTTAGTATTTGTATAAACGTCAATAGGAATGAAAATAAGAAGGTGTAAGCCCCATAAATATTTTTAGGGAGAAGGGTAAGGGAAAAATAGTTGACCCTCCCAAAGGGGTTCCAACATCCGATCCTCTGAATATTGAATCTAGTTGGATTAGGAAACCCATCATATCTAGAGTGGAGTTAGAAACCTTCAGAGATTGTGCTGAGGCGAGATCTTTGTCCTCCTCTAGGAAGAGTTAGGATTGTTTCTTTTTCTGGTGATTTAGAGTTTTTGTTTACCCTCTTTAAGGCACCTTGGTCTCGTTTCTATTTTTTATTCATTAGGATATTTCTTTATTTTTTATATATTTATATATTATCCTTGTGCAATATTAGTCTTCTATGCTTCTTAGGTATAATTTTATCCCATGTGCCTAAATGAAAACCTACCTGCTTCGTTATTGTACTAACTATTTATTTATGGATTTTTTACCCTATGTTTATAATTCCATAGCTTGAAATGCCTTGGTAAACAATCTTGTTATTTTAAATTATTTATCATAACTCATGCACTTTACATCGCACTATAACTTGAGCTATTTAGAAGCTAAATATAATGAATGTATTTGTTTTATACTTCAACCAGAAATTAAAAAAATTATGTATTATTTCGAAAAAGGGTGTCATTGCTGTTCCATTTTATGAATGGGAGATTTTTATCATCATGGTTGGAGTTGAAAAATATTTATATTTCAAAATCATGAGTGATGATGTAGTAAGGGTTGCAACTTTAGTATTGTGAGAACTACTTTATATTATAAATTAGTGAAAGATGCAACATGGAAAATTTATTCAAAGAATGATGTCTCAAAGATTTTTATCCTTTCAAAAACTGATTAACATCAAGGATATGAAATGCAAAAAGGTATTAATCATAATTCACTATTTAACGGACAAAAAAGTGGTAGTTATTAATTTTATTTATTTTCAAGGAAAAATGAGGCTTTCTGTTTGTTGCGTAAGCCAAAATTTTCGTAAATGAGTTCAAACATTAATATCCATTCTTAATTTTATGGGTTAATGCACATGTTGTTCACTTTTCTATCATGAGTTATGTATTTGAACCACTATATTTTTATGTCCTTAATTTGACCTTAGGCCCTTGAATGCTATATAATTCTTTAGGTAGAGTATTTGACATAACCAAGAACTGTTGTATGATCTTTTAGAGATTTTTTTATCATTCTAAATGGTAATTTTGGGATCAAAATATGACTATCTAGAGCTAAGAAATCAATTGTGTACATTTCCTCTTGTGTATGTTGTGTTTTGCGTATATCTTTTTACTGGCTAATTCTGTAACCTCCGTCATTAGTACTTGACCATATAGAAGCGGTCGCGACTAGCGAATATCCATCACTGTAGCAAATGCTTTGCGGTTTGTTAAAGTTGCCCAAATTCGAATTCTAAGACTTTTTACCCATTTTATCTTTCAATACCCTCATTCATCATTTAAACCCTTATAGCTTCCTCCAATCTTAGTATCTTCTAATTTTTTTTATGTTTTTTCAATCTCATCATAGGGGTCAATCTTCATCTTAGTAAGTTTATCTCTCATAAATTTTCAGATTTGTTCCATTTCTAGAGTTAGGGCACCGGGTCGCCGATCCTCTATTAAAATAAAATAAAAACTTCAGTATGGTTCATTCTCAGCATCACTATCGCAATAACAATATAATATAAATAATATGAACAAATCACGCAATCACAATGAATGGAATAATCACCATGCATAAATAAGTAATAAGTGTGAACTGAATAAACCATCGATCACCAAAAAATAAAATCCACTAAGTAAACTGAATAAATAAAATGAGTACTAATAAATAAATGTCTGGCAGTAAAATAAAAACCATCCATTTACGGGCAACACGCCCAAAACTGAACTGAAATGACTGATCCTATCAAGATAAAATAAGTTGAGGTGTCTAATTAAAGATGTTGCATCCAAAACTACTGAACGAAAAGAATGGATCTAACCTTGTGGTCCTGGTAGCTGCTGTAGCACACCTGAGATAATAAAAAAAACAAGGGAAAAACAAAGGCTTGTGAGTCAAAGCCCGAAAAGTAAAAAATATTTTACAAGTATATATTGATTTAAATCGATTAAAATTGTAGTGTATTACTTTCATAATTAACCGGTCGCACTCACTTGAGATAAACCTCATCTCTCAACTGTAGTGAGCACCTAACGTGTTCACTTATTATCCTAATTATACTACCCGGTCTAACTAAGACATATAGCCTCTATCTAACCCAATCCTATTAATACCCTCTATTAGTTAAGTATAACTTTCTTCCCTAGGTATACGTTCACAAATAGTATTGTAGCAGCAAACTTGCTATACATAAACAATCACGTAATGAACATAACATAAATAAGCTCGTGCAATAAATAGATACATACACTATATCACATAAACATACATACATACATATATATATATATATATATATATATATATATATATTACTCCATATATACATATAATCACATCCCCAGAGCTGAGACCTCGCAGATGCATCCCTCGTGTGCTATCCGGTTTCTTGCATCACGCCTCACACCGAGTCACCGGGTGGAAATCTCACCACTGATCCCAAACGAAAACACATACCATGGAGGCGGTCATAGTCGCAACCATACCACATCACGCCCAAACCGACTCGAAACCAACACCTATCCTCACACAGGGATAGTGATCATGTAAGAGTCATATGACTTGGGTAATCAATCCGATACATACTGGTCAACGCTAGAATGTATCTCCCACTATGCGCAATCTCCTATGATAACATTACCGACTAGGTATGTATAAAGAAAACATGTAGCACGCACACATACATATATATACATGTCATTCTAATATGTATACATAATAACTACCGAATTCGTACGCATATCCCACAGTGCACGGTCAACCTAATTTCGAAGTTCAACCCAACCTCTCGATTATTTAATCATATAGTCACTTACTTGTATCCTCTGTTCTCCCCACTCGAACCCAAGAATTAATACCCTAGTTAATTGCTAAATTCCCCAAATCATGAATAGCGACACAAATCTATTTTTAATTAAATATCAACTCACTTGGATAAATTTACCCATACTCGGTTGGGTTCCTAAAAATCCCCTCAACATTTCCATGACCCAACCTTCATCCAGCCTAGAAGCTAAATCAATTCTCCCTGGAGGCCGAATTGATTTGAAATAAGGCAGAAGCCAAGAACTACTTGTTTTGAATACGGGTTTCTTCCCTAAAATTCTATTATTAGTTTTCTTAATCTCTATTAACGACTTCTAAGCTTTGTAAACCTCAATTTCATCAACTATGAATTCATATTAACTAAGAGAATACATCCACAAGGTTCTATGTTCATTATAAACATAATCTTGCCCAAATTAAAATCCATCCCAAAATAACCAACTAAAGATTTTTCATCTCACACACCATTCTGTAAAAAAATCATAACTAATTCAAAAAAATAAAAAAAATACAAAACTGGCGACCACACATTCATAACGAAAAGATCTAAAATTTCATGACCCGAATTGATTCGCCTCTAGACCAAATCAATTCGATTCTGGGAAGAAACTAAAACGGCCTAAGGATGAAGGTAAGGCCTCCAAAACTTCCATTAAAGCCCAGATCAAGGTCCAAAACAATACCCAATTGATACCCTCGTGACACCTCGACTAATTAAATACCGGGTAGCTACTCCTTTATTTAAATTAATACAAAATGTCAAGTTAGTTCAATTATTAGCATCACTATCAAAAACATTTAATTAATTACTAACCACCTAATATTTAAAATAGTGAAGTGCCAAATTTTAATATTTAAATTAACCATCAACTAAATAATTTAAATCATCATCCAACAATCACATGAACAATCTCATAAGGTAATCAACGGAATAAAGTAACTGATATTTGGAGTAGACACTCCAATAATAGTGGAAATGTAAATAAACCCAATACAAATGTCTAAGTGAAATGAACAAATCCCAAGATTGAAATAAAATGAAAGTCTAAAACTGATGTCTCTGAATAAGAATGGGCAACATGACCTAACTGGAATAAATGACTCTAAAAGAAGCAAGGATAGATGTGTGGGCGTCTAGTAACGAGATCCTGTAACTTCCAATGCAGCTACAACACGTCAGTGGAATGGAACTCCTAAGCTTGGAGTCCCTGTGGCTGGGCACCGAAAAGGTTTTACAAAAAGAAATAGATTTGAAAGCAAACGGGTCAGAGTCCAAGGTGAAAATATTTTAAAAATAACAAGTGTTTAAATTACAATATTAAACAACACATATATTAAACATGTTAGTCACGTGCCCTCACTTGAGATCCTCACCCCTCAACTATTGTGCATGCCTATCGCATCTTCTAAATTCCACCTAGTTATATTATTTACTGACTAGTCTATTCTACTCCTAACCAGGCGGTCTTACTTTAGATGCCACCCGTATTATTCAAATAAATTATATTCATTACTCACACGTTCATTCATCCAATTACTTATCTCAATTATTAGTTAAGTTCACATTATTCTTAACTCAATTTAATCTCTTAGTTATTCGCATCTAATCAGTAACAGTGAATCAATAACAAGTACATAAATAAGTCACTCTCATTACATATATACATATATGGCACACCTAGGCTAAGCTTTAGTGCACACATACTCTGATATCGAATCCCGGTACATCATGTACATAAGGATCACGTGTTCCGAATCACTCAGGAACCATTTCAATAAAAGTCACACATATTGGAGGCGAACATAGTTCACATAAACATGGGTCACGCACATACCTACGCTCCCATAGTCAGCTGAAATATCAACTCACAGATAAGTCATTCACAGTCCTATGTCCTTAAGGTACCAGTCTAAATCCCCCCGAAGGCACACAAAGATAAGATGGCCCTTTATCGAAAGTCAACCTCCTGTGATAACAAGTATGGTAGGTATGTGATACACAAAAATCCATACACTAAGTAATCACACACTTAGATAATTATCATATTAATATGGGTGTATTCCATCCCTATATCATAAGTCTCATATGTATTATAGTATCATCCCGTTTATCTCACATAATAAGTATAGCATAATAACTCTCTTCGTATAATTTCGGGTACTTACCCCTAACCCAAGCGGTTACTAAGTTTTCCTCTAATCTCTATAGTTATTTCAGTAATTAAGGTCCCCCTAATACATTCTCTAACCCTAAGTTGTTTTTTGTCCGAATTACTTTTGAGTTCTCACTACTTTCAAATGTAACTAACTCGTCGGACATTCATAAGTTTAACATTTAATCCCAAACTAACCTAATATTTTTCGGGCTTCAAATACATCCCTGCTGGTCTTACCTAAGTACCAATATGTTCCATCAATCATCACTAAAGGGCTCTAAAGGTCTGAAGTTACTAAATTATTTAAAGGGGAAAGGATCACATTTTCCAGAGGGATCAATCGATCGAAGAAATGGGTCGATCGATCGAATATTCGATCGATCGACATTCTTGGGTCGATCGATCGATCAAGCAGCTATCTGTCCAGAATTCCTTTAATAGTTACAGTTTCTCCAATTTTTACACCTTCAATTCTCCATTACAATGTCCCAAACTCCCATATAAGTATACTAAACATTTAACCAACATATCTATACTAGTTTTAACGTTCAAGATTCATCAAACCATCACCGAAAGTCGATTTCTTGGATCAAAAGTCATGAATATTACTACAACCCTAATTCTTCCATGTCTCTTCAATAATCATCATAAGTCTCAATTTAATTTTGTGATTTCCTAACTCTTAGTTTGTAAATACGTTCATTTAATATTTCTAGAAGATCCACTACATGCAAACCTATCCAAGTTCAATAATTTAGTCTCCAATTTCACATTATTGCAATTATTCATAATTTATCGTCAAAGCTAAACTATCACGTAAAAAATATGTCTTAAATCATTGCAAGATAAATCACTTACCTTGAATTAGAGATTCTGATCCTTTGGAGCAGATGGTATGGGAGTAATTATCTCTTCCCGATCTATCCGGTGGTGGTGACGGTGGTGCAACAGCCTCTAAGCGGTGGTTCTCCTTTGGAACTTCATTCTCTTCCTCTATAATGGCCATTTATAATTTTTGGTTGTGAAACCCTAAGGGACCTAAGTGTTGGCTGATATAATCACTCTAAAATTCGTGGATTACTATTCCTCAGAAAGTCAAAATGACTAAATACCCTCCCGAGTTATCGGTTAGGCCTAAAATGCCTCAGGACCTAAACTAAACCCCTGACTAGTTTTTTTTTACTATCTCAACCCTTTCGGACACGTTGATGCACTCAGAATGACCATACGAATGATATAAAATAATTTACTTTTAAATCCATTAAATTAGTTCCTGATATGACTGACACGAGCTTCCCAACTTTATTTTCGAAATTTTCATATTTACAACTCGCGACAATATTAATAAATTCAATAATTATATATTACCATATTCACTCAGTGATATTAAACATTATCATCATAATGGAATACTAACTCTCGTCTTGCTAGTATTTAAATCCGAATTAATTTCCAATTAATTATCCCATTTAATTAATTTAATCCCAATAAATAAAATCCATAAAAATACGGGGTATTACAACCCTAACCCATTATAAGTATAGGAACATGTTTTTAAACCTTTTTACACCATATAATGGGTCAAAGAACATCAAATCCTGGAGACTATACTATGTAAGGATATCTGTGAATGAGTAAGTGACATGAGAATATATACACGTGAGTGTTTGTGGTAGTACGACTGTACATGGATCAACTACAAGTGGTGTCTGATGTGTGTAAGTGAGCATGGATATATATTGTAGAGTGCATTGCGCGATACTGATTTAAATAGATGCTCAAATTCCCAATTACAAACTTATTTAATTGGAGTCAATTTTTGAACCAAATTAAATCATCTCTTAATAAGCAACTACGTGTGTACGTGTTTGTGTGTCAAATAAATAAACACAAGTAACCAGCTCGCAGATTTTAGGAAAAATCCCCGAAGGGCAAAACCTTTTATTTCTGAAAGAGTGTGCATGCGTTCAAATAGAAATATTATTTAATTAAACTCAGTTTTATCAGTTAAGTCCTAAACATGCAGCTATATGTGATTGCACAAGATGATGAAACATGCAAGAACATTCAAACACACATATTTGAGGAAAAATCCCCCAAAGGGGCAAAACCATTTATTTTCATTATAATATTATAACATACAATTTCTCGAATTACAATGAAAATACAGTGACACAGAATTACCCGCAGGCGTCGGATCTGTAGTCGGCGGCTAGAAGTTTCCCTTTTCAGGAGGGAAGAAATGAAGAATAACGGTCTTCTCCACAAGGGTATGAACAGACACATGATTGTGTTCTTGGGTTGCAAACAGATTCACAAAGGTTTGGAACATTGTGTGAATCAAAACATGAGTCTTGGAACTCACAAAGGTGAAGACTTAGAGTTTTTGGACTCTGAAAATTGTCTATAAAAGTCTTAGAAAACAACTTTCCGAAGTTGGTTTAAATAAGGAAATCTGGGCCTGAAAAATCTCTGCACGATCTGCATGACCTACTCGAATTTATCCCAGGCGGACCGGTCCGGTATGGATGCAAATCTGTCTGGGGTCGGACCGGTTCATTTTCTCAAGGAGCTTCTTCGGTTCGCATTCGATCCGGGGTCTACTGGTTTCTAAATAAAGCGAATCAGTCCGGATTGAGGCTGATCGATCTGGAAGGGTGGACCGATTCTTTTTCCAAAAGGGGCGAATCGGTCCGTGGCAGATCGGTTCGTTTTTTAAAACAGGCGGACCAGTCTGGTTGTCCAGAAAATTGATTCCTTGATATCTTTGATATTCGGATCCATTGATGACGATGCAAACTTGAATATCTTCGATGGTGTAACGGCGTACGATATACAATTGATAATGGACACAAATGTCCTTACAAATCTCACTCTATGTCTATGCCGGTACATACATAAAAAATAGACATCCGAATTATCAAATATTAAAATGCCTATACAAATCTACCCTTCCATGAACCCAAAACTGAAAAGGTACAAATGAATAAGACTTCGTTGTTTGTTCTTCAACTCTTCAGGAATCTTAAGGCTTTCCTCATCAGGGTATGCAATTCAGAGATCATCAAAGTAGTACCTACACATGTGAGACAAAGCCAATACCAAGTGACGCATCGAGTTTGAAATAAGATAAACTTAGATAAAAATTATGATGAAATCATACTTTATCAAATCTCAAAACTCAAACCTCCCCCATAATATGATAATTCTTTCTCCCCCTTTTTATGATGTCCCTAAGTAGACAAAAGAGAAGAATAAATTAAACAAGCAAAATCGGGGTGTCACAAGGAATAAGAAACTATTTTTAAAGTTTTTCAAAATTTTTCAAACAGAACAAATAAAAATTCACACCATGAACGAACACAAAACAACCAAGTCGATTAAAGCAAAAATGTAGAGGTGTGATCAAATTCAATAGAAATATCAATGCATAAAAACATGACATATGTGCACGATGAATATCGGATACTCCTAACGAATGAACTCAAAATCTTCCTTTGGTGTAAAAAAGGTGGTAATATGAGATATTGACTCAATCAAATCAACAAATCAAAGCTCAAAGTTATTTCCACACCAATAACGTCCAAAACTATTTCATTCTTTTTCAGGACTTTCAAGGAAGTGCAAACCCGTTTATATTCTCCAACCAAACTCCCTCAGATATATATTTTGAATAGAGGCGATCTAAATTCTCAAACTTTGGATAATTGATGGCGAAACCTAGTGGCCCATATTTGGCATGAATTGCTTTTTATTGCCTTTAACTATTTTCGGGCTCTTTTAATCTCTTTGGACCCCGGATTATAAAATTCCTCAATTTTTAGGTCCTTTTTAACGGTGGCTTAGAATTGCAAAGGCTAAGTGAACCTTTCGCAGCCCTTCCCCGTTTGCAAATAAACACACAGTCTCACCACAACGGTTTTTACATGCATCCCAATCTTGTCAAGTTTTATCCCATATGTTTAGTTGTGTAGACAGAATTGAGATGGAAACACTCAAGCCAATATGTAATAGAGAAGTACAATAATCAAATAAAGCCGTGCATGTGTGTAATAAAGGAGATAGGAGTCAAACACGTAGAAAAATATCACTAATCACATCTCAAAGACTCTAAGCAATGTAAAGCACATGGATGAAATGCTGTAGCGTCTCAAATCTCTATCAAACAGTCACATGGATAAATGGAATGAAGTTGTGACTCGGCTATCTCAAATGCTCATCCATAAAAGGTGCAAAGAAAATACAAAAATCTTTTTGTGTTTTTTTTTGTGTGTTTTTTTTTTAAATTTTATGAAACGAAATTCTTTTTAGATTTTTCAAAATAATAAATAAATAGCTGTACAATAAAGCACAAATACATATAAAACAAACTATCAATAGGAAGCATATGATATGAACATGAAAAAGCATCCTATCCTAGTCAAAGACCAACCCCTCAGTCAACAGTGCAAATCCCCAAAGACTTCCTAAGACACTCAAATCTAAGGGCATCTAAAGGTTTTGTGAAAATATCGGCTAACTGACGGTCGGTGGGTACGAAACTCAGGGATACGACTTTCTCCTCAACTAACTGACGTATAAAGTGTTCGCATATCCTGATGTGCTTTGTGCGCGAATATTGGACTGGATTGCGGGATATGTGTATCGCGCTCGTGTTGTCACAGGAAATGGTCATGGTGTCGTGTGAAATCCCATAATCCTCCAGCATCTGCTTCATCCACAAGAGTTGCATGCAACAACTCCCGGCGACGATGTACTCAGCCTCCGCAGTGGACAAAGAGATGGAGTTTTGCTTCTTGCTCATCCAGGAGACAAGAGCAAAACTAAAGTAGAAACACCCACCAGAAGTGCTCCTACAAGCATCTACATCCCCAGCCCAATCGGCATCTGAATAGGCGAACAAATGGTCATTGGTATCGAAGGAATACCAAATACCATATGAGAGAGTCCAACTCACGTATTTGATAATACATTTTAGAGAGAGTAAGTGTGACTCTTTCGGGGACGCCTGATAACGCGAACAACATCCAATACTAAAGGCTATGTCGGGACGACTGGCAGTCAAGTAGAGAAGACTACCTATCATACATCGATATAAAGTTTGCTCTACGTCCTTGCCTGAAGTGTCCTTACTAAGCTTGATAGAAGTACTCATAGGTGTATGTGCATGCTTAGCGGAGTCTAGACCAAATTTCTTCACTAGGTCTCTAGCATACTTGGATTGGGAGATGAACATCCCATCCTCTAGCTGACAAACCTGGAGACTAAGGAAGAAAGTAAGCTCACTAACCATGCTCATCTCAAACTCACTTTTCATCTCCTCCTCAAAGTGATGAGCATGTTGGGAGCAAGTGGATCCAAAGACTATATCGTCCACATAGACATGGGCAACCAAAATAGCACCGTCATCTCTCCTGATGAACAACATCATATCAACTCCCCCTCTTTTGAAGCCTCGAGTTAAGAGATAGGAAGTAAGCCTTTCGTACCAAGCACGGGGTGCTTGCTTCAAACCATACAAGGCTTTTCTCAGATAATAAATATGTTCAGGGTGCTTGGGGTCTTCAAACCCTTTTGGTTGTTCCACATACACTTCCTCCTGTAGAATGCCATTCAGAAAGGCACTCTTGACATCCATCTGATATAACTTAAAGCACAGATGACATGCGAAGGCGAGTAGTAAGCGGACGGACTCAAGCCTCGCAACAGGAGAAAATGTCTCCCCAAAGTCTACATCTTCTATCTGTGTGTAGCCTTGAGCGACCAACCTAGCCTTGCTTCTGATTATGGTACCATTTTCATTCATTTTATTCTTGAATATCCACCTGGTACCTATCACATTAGTCTCACTAGGTCAGGGAACAAGTTCCCAGACATTGTTCTTTTTAAACTGAAGCAACACATCCTGCATAGCAGATATCCAGTGTTCATCCTTGATTGCTTCTTTGTGATTCTTGGGCTCGACTTTGGACATGTAGGAAAAGTGGATAACGACGTTCTCTAACTGAGCACGAGTCTTGACCCCTAGAGTGGGATCACCAACAATGGCAGAAGGGTCATGACTCTTGCGAACCCAAGCAGGAGTGTCCCTTAGCATAGGAGTAGGGTCCACTAAGTGTGGGTGAGGGATAAGTAAGTCACTACCAGAAAAGTCCTCATCCTCACACTGAAGGTTAGGATCAATAACCGTCGGAGGTTCGTCATTAGCACGGTGACGTTTATTGATTCCATAAACTTAGAGCTCTTCAGGTTAAAAACTCGGTACGCTCTACTATTCGATGAATATCCTAATAATATTACCTCGTCGCTTTGGGAGTCAAACTTTCCTACTTGCTCTCTATCCCGTAGGATGTAGCATTTACTCCCCAAAGCACGAAAATATGCAAGGTTGGGTTTCTTGCCAGTCCATAATTCATAAGGCGTCTTAAGTGTGTGTGGACGCAGGTAAACCCTATTCACCATGTGGCATGCAGTAGACACTGGCTCTTCCCAAAATCTCCTAGAAACATTACGACCTTGAAGCATAGATCTAGCCATTTCCTGGATCGTCCTATTCTTTCTCTTAAAAATCCCATTTTGCCGAGGAGTCTTCACAACAGAAAACTCATGTTTGATCCCAAGGCTATCACAGTAGAGATCTACGCTTGCTTTCTTAAACTCTGTGCCGTTGTCACTACGGATCCTATTAATAGTGACTCGGTGTTGATTTTGTAAGACACGACACTTGGTCATTAAAAACTCTACAGCATCGGATTTCTCCCTCAGAAAACCTACAATAGAATATCTGGAGAAATTGTTGACCATCACGAGGATATACCTCTTACCACCCAAACTCTCAGTACGAGTAGGACCCATAAGATCCATATGAATCAGCTCAAGTACTCGGGAGGTGGTAATGGAATGCAACTTCCTATGAGGGCTCCGAATTTGCTTTCCCAACTGATAGGGTCCACAAACCATGGAAGTTGACTTTCCAAGAGATGGTAAGCCACGTACTAGGTCCTTTTTGACTAAACGAGTCAAATATCTAACGTTCACGTGACCTAGATGTCGGTGCCACAAATCCATAGGAGTGATCGTGGCGCTGTTGTAAATAAGTGAGGAAGTGGGCACAGTCCCATAGCAATTATCCTCAGTCTTCACCCCTTGCACTAAAAGTCTACCGGCTTGATTATAGACATTACACGCGTCCCGATCAAACTTTACTGCAAAATCAGTGTCGCGCAGCTGGCTAATGCTGAGAAGGTTTGCTTTCAAACCTTTGACGTACAAAAAATTTTCTAGCTTAGGAAATCCTGGAAACTCTATCGTACCTCATCCTACAATGCTAGACTTTCTCCCATATCCAAAGGTGACTCTACCTTCTTTATATTCCTCTAGGTAGGTAAAAAATGAGACATCACCTATCATGTGTCTGGAGCACCCACTATCAAAATACCACTGTGAGGTATTATGTACTTTGAGAGAAACATGAACAACAAGGGCTTTCTTATCTTTCTTAGGCACCCAAGAAGTGGTAACCTTTTGTTTACCCTTGTTATTATTGGTTTTAGCCAGAATGTGAGAAGCATTCACTGACGGCGAAGACATCCGTTGAAATTCCTCTATTAAACTCTGTAATGTGGTGGCTAAAAACTCAACACGCTCTCTCAGACTGGCAAACTCATCAGTATGACGAGATGGAGCAAAAGTACGTCGTGTCTGACCACACTATAGCAAAACTCCCTCAGATGGCCTTTTCTTTTGCAATATGTACAAAAGAACACAGTCTTAGGCGGACCTTGGTTTGTTTTTCTTGGTCGAACTCTCCTTCGTGGATTTTGGCGATGACCATAAGGAGTAGTAGTAAACTCAGGGACTGGTCCTGGTGCAATTTGGGACGTGGAGGCACCATCATAACAAATTCCCTGCCGATCACCTAAACCTAAAGCGGGGCCGAGGAGCATCTTTCCCATCTTTCCAGATCTGTCCTCGATTTGAACCTTGACTTCCCGTGCTCTTTCAAGATCCTGAGTAAGCTGGGAAACTAGGGATTCAAGTTTCTTTCGAGACTCCATGGAGGAATGGAGCTCACTCGTAAGACTAGCCACTTGTTTAGTCAAGTCCCCTTTCTCTTTCTCAAAACAACTCTCTCTCTCTCTCTAAACAGACTCTCTTTTTCAACACAAGAAGACTCTCTCTCTCTTAAGATAGTGCAGGTGGATGACTCTCTCTCTTCTGCTTTCCCTAAATCTTCCTCTAAAGCGGTGATCCTAAGAACTAACGCTTTATTACGCTTTGTAGTTTTAAAGGACTCTGAATATAGCTCGGCGTAGGTGCGTTGAAGATCACTCTCGCTCTCACTTGAGTCATCCTCCCCCTCACTCACATCGATCTCACTGTCGAGGTGTCCCTGTGATCCATCATCCTCATCGTCGTGAGGAGTACTAGAAGTGCTCACATGACTTGCCATGAATGCGGTGAAGTTACAATCATGCGGTGACTCTTCTCCAGAATCCACCGACTCGACCTTACTGTCGTCACTAAGGGTAGCATTGAGGACAGCTTTGCCCTTTTCTCTGTTTATCCTAGTAGCACACTCAAAAGCTCTATGGCCCCTACCGTCGCACTCAAATCATCTCTCACTTTCTTTCTTAGGAGAATCTTTAAAAACTTTTTCATTTTTCTTTTCAAACTTATTTTTCTCAAACTTCTTTTTATCTTTAAAATTACCATTTTTCTTGAATTTGAGAATTCTCTTGAAATTTTTAGCAAAAAGGGCCAAATCATCAAGTCAAAATCACACTCAGAATCAGACGTATCTGTCTCTCTTTTTCTAGTTGACTCTCCCCTCTTTCTTGTCGACCCCTCACTCTTTCTTTCTTGGGCATTAAGTGCAATTACCTTATCTTTAGGCTTAGCAGTTTTAGGAAACATATCAATTTCATATGTTTGTAAGTCACCTACAAGTTCTTCCAATTTTAGCGTATTTAAATTACCCTTAGAATTTAGCACAGTGACTTTAGGGATAAAACGCTTAGGCAGAGAATGAAGAATCTTTTTAACAACTCTAGCATTAGGAATATGTTCACCAAGATTAAAGCTAGTGTTAACAATGTCTGAAAGCCTAGCATAAAAATCATCAAAATATTCAGTTTCATGCATGGTGATGGTCTCAAATTGAGTTGTTAAATTTTGAAGTTTAGACTATTCCACAGCATTCGTACCTTCATGGCTAAGTTGCAAAACATCCCATGCCTCTTTTGACGTGGTGCACGTCATTATACGTCGAAACTCGTTAGGTGTCCACCCTCTTTCAACAAGATCCAGACACGTTCATCAATGGTTTTTAAAGCAGATCTCATGCGGGCTTTCCAGTATGCATAGTTTGTCCCGTCAAAAACTGGGATTTTATTATATAATTTCTCCATTATGAACACACTAGTTTTCAAAAGATCAATTTTTTTGAAAATTGATATCTTAGAAAAATTTTGCGGAAACTTACACGGTAAAGTTGTGTAATTGGCTCTGATACCAATTTGAAAGAGTGAGCGTGCATTCAAATATAAATATTATTTAATTAAACTCAGTTTTATCAGTTAAGTCCTAAACATGCAGCTATATGTGATTGCATAAGATGATGAAACATGCAAGAACATTCAAACACACATATTTGAGGAAAAATCCCTCGAAGGGGCAAAACCATTTATTTTTATTATAATATTGTAACATATAATTTCTCGGATTACAATGAAAATACAGTGACAAAGAATTACCCGCAGGCATCGGATCTGTAGTCGGCGGCTGGAAGTTTCCCTTTCCAGGAGGGCAGCAATGAAGAATAAGAATGATTTTTTCCACAAGGGTATGAACAGACACACGATTGTGTTCTTGGGTTGCAAACAGATTCACAAAGTTTTGAAACATGGTGTGAATCAAAACATGAGTCTTGGAACTCTCAAAGGTGAAGACTTAGAGTTTTTGGACTCAGAAAATTGTCTATAAAAGTCTTAGGAAACAACTCCCCGAAGTTGGTTTAAATAAGGAAATCTGGGCGTGAAAAATCTCTGCATGATCTGAACGACCTACTCGAATTTATCCCAAGCGAATCGGTCCGGTATGGATGCGGATCGGTCCAGGGTCGGACCGGTTCATTTTCTCAAGGAGCTTCTTCGGTTCGTATTCAATCCGGGATCTACTGGTTTCTAAACAAAGCGGATCGGTCCGGATTGAGGCGGATCGGTCCGGAGGGTCGGACCGGTTCTTTTTCCAAAAGGGGCGGATCGATCCATGGCGGATTGGTTCATTTTTTAAAATTGGCGGACCGATCCGACTGTCCAGAAAATTGATTCCTTGATTTCTTTGATATTCGGTTCCATTGATGACGATGCAAGCTTGAATATCTTCAAGGGTGTAACGGCGTACGACATACAATTGATAATGGACAAAAATGTCCTTACAATTTCACTATGAATTAAATCGCAATTTACAATCACAATGAAATCTGCAACAAGTTATCTTAGCAAACTTACTTAGACATATAGCCTAGAGTCAGCCACAACCGCAACTCCAATTCAGCCCAAGAACGCGCACGAGCACTCCCTATTGACATGCAGTCGTCTTCAACCCAGTACTCCCCTTAAGAAAACCTATATCAGCAGTAAAAATCCTTTCTACAAGATAAACTTAAAACAAGATGTGTTGTTGGGTTCCAAAATAATTCCCACAAAGATTGGGATGTTTTGTGAATTGAAAACAAATGATTAAAACCCTAAAATTGAGAAGACAAAGTATTTTGCCAAAATAGTTTCGTCTCTGTTCAAAATCATAGGTCTTCTGATTAAAAACGAAGTTGGAAAAACCTTTTTATAGAAAATCTAAGGCGGCGTGTCACTCGAATGAAAAGGCTATCTCGCTCGAACGAGGACACATGTCGCTGGAACGAGCCATCACGTAAATAAATTCATTTTTTATTTTTAAAAATTCTCCCTCACACTTAGAAAAATATTTTTGAAGAAAAACTTAAAAACTCCACTCCAACACTTAGAAAATATTTGATGAAAAATATCCCAACATTCTAAGTGAATTATTAAAGACTTAAAACACAACCTTACCAAAGTTTAACTTGTGGAGGCTTGAATGTTGAAGAACTTGATATTCAGAATCGTATTATTGCATATGTGATCTTGAACATTCTTTGACGTTTGTAGCGGTATACGACATACTCTAAAGGTAACGGTCAATGTCCTTACAAATCTTCCCCTATGTCTATGCCGATACAAAATAAAAATATTCGAATTATCAAAACATAAAATGCCTATACAAATCTAATATCCTCCCATGAACCCAAAACTTGAAAAGTTAC